>CABFPE010000116.1:1544642-1568907 GCA_900660155.1 Hofstenia miamia | reverse complement strand
ATTATTGGGAGTATTTTTATAAAATCCTTGCAACCAAGTTTAAACACAAAAGAAAACTATATTTATAAATTAAATTTGCCACTTTTTAAAATTTAAGAAATTATAATTATTATTGTAAAATCTAGTAAATTTAGAGGGAATAATTTGTAAAACTGACGATGACTTGGTAAGTCAAAATATATCTTGCATGTTCTTATTAAAGTTAATTAAGCTCCTGAATAATTATGCTTTAGCAATAATGGATGTATTTGCGAATGGATGCAAGCAGCGACCGAATAATTCCGACTTTTCGTAAAACCAATAAAACAGTATATTAAGTACACTAGCTGAATTATATTTTATATATTTTTATTTTACTTTTATAACATTTTGAAGTAATGCTTAAAAAAATTAAACTTTAATTCTTTGAAAGAATTTAAGCGTTGCAATTAACAAATGCAATTAATTGTTGTCTTTCAAAAGTTCTATTTCGAAACTCCAACTCACATGAATTAGCTAAACTCAATCAAAAAGCTCATAAGAGAATTCATTAATACTTTTACTCAGACTCAAATGAAAATCCCTTGTAAAATAAATTATTTTAAATTTCACTGGCTTTTTCACCTGTCAATAAATATGTTTTAGCGAAAAGAACTAGGAAATTTGAAAAAAATGTCGAACGAATTCGGGATAGCCCTATTCTTCAAAAAAATATTCGAGCTTGAATCTCAAATATTTAAAGCCAGTCCGAGTAACTCGAATTCAATTCGAAAACTTTGAGTATGACTATATTTTTGGTCAGTTGGCCACTAGTTGAATTAGCAAATGAAATCCGCGGGCACTATTTGTACGAGTGTATATTATTCCAACCGGCGGTTTCAGTTAATCCTTCTTAGGTAGACTTGGCTGCTCGCAGTTTCAATAGTTGGCCAACCGGCGGCGTGGGCGCAATTAGCAAATATGGTCACCATATACTATAAATAATACTTAATTACACATTTTTCCTTTCTTTAAATCTCCTGCTAATTCAAGTGTGTTTTCCCACAGTGATCGATTATAATACATAGTCATTTATAGCGAATTTTATCTTAATATGCCGCACTTTTAAAAATTATAAATGAGCTGTGTTTGAGATGTTTTCAAGCAATAAACATTGAACATATTAATGTTTATGTTGTAATAGATTGTCTTCTAAGCTGAACTTATTTCATGTATTTTCATTTTGAAGCTAAAGTTTTAGTAGTATGTTTGTTATATCGTTTTACATGTATAATTGAAGCACCACTTAGTGTAAAAAGTATACATAAGTCACATTTTTCCTGTTTTCAGTTAGAGTCTTTGGTAAAATTTATATTTTGGTTAACTAGATCATTCTTGAAGGTTAGAGCTCAAACAGATTTATTTGATTAACAAATTTTTACTTGCATTTAAAAAGTAAGCAATTTTTTGAGACTAGCTCAGTTTATTTGATTTGCAAAACATATTGTAATTGTATGCTACATTTACACTTTCTTTCAATTGTTTGCCATTTTCCTCAAAAGCATTAAATGTGACTAAGGGATTTTTCTGTTAGATGCTTCAATTTGAAACAATGTTTAAATATTTATTCTATGCTAGGTCTTAATTTTGCATGCCTACATTCAAATGCATGCATTATAACTGTATTTTTAGGAGGCTGCAGTCCTACAATGATTGATTTGTAAAAGTATAATTAAATTTTTTATGGTTTATTTTTGTACTTATTAATTGGTTTACTATAGTAAGCATTTGCTAAGTAAATTTATAAGTGTTAGTCGTTTCTGTAAGAGAATTTTATTTCGATTGTCTATTTTTGTGGATTCGGAATTTGCTGTTTCACGTGTAAAATATTTTTGTGGATTCCACAATACTTCGGAAGTGAATTTCATTTCGATTGTCTATTTTTTAGATTCCACAAAATGCTGGAATTTACTGTTTCACTTGTAAAATATTTTTGTGGCTTCCACAAAATATTTGAAATTTTTTTCCAACTAAAATATTAATAAAAATGGAAAATGTGATTTATTCCATTTTTATGTGACTATGTTAGAAACATACTATATACATACATAAATCAACAAATCTTGAATAAATTTAATGTGCAAATAAAATGGGCTATAAAAATAGCCGTTAATCATATTTATAACAAAAATACAGAAATTAAACTTTTTTAAATCCACACTGCATTGTTTATTAAAATATATCAACTACTTTTAAAATATTTCATAATGTTGTTCCATACCAAAAATCCAACTTTATAACCTTATAAATATTGCTTAGACATAATCATAGAATCCTAAAAATTATACCTCTTCCATATAACAAGAAAAAAATGAAATATTCATTTCTCAACACATCAATAAACATATAGAATAATTTACCTAAATCTATAAAACAAATAAATTAAGAGTATTCATAAACGAAATTAAAAAATACTTCTATAGTTATACAAAGGAAATGCTTGAATACAAATGGCGAGGTTTTGAATTTTATAATAGTGATTATTCAATAGACCGCATCTAACTTAAATTCGCCATAGCCCAAGCTAGTAATTGTAATTATTTTTGTAAATATATGTGTATGTTTTGTTCCTTTATTTCTATTGTTTGATGCAATTTAGAGTTGTGATCAGTATTTTATATTGTAAAAAGCAACTAAATATAGATATTTCATTTCATTTAGCCACTGCAACGTTTACGATAAAAATAATTAACCAGCTAAGCAGTTTTTAGTCAAATTTCTTATTAACGAAGTTAAGTAGCATGTGACAGTATTTTCTAATATTTATTTTTTAAATCCTCTACATAAAATTAATATACAAATTAAGTGCTTACACAACATTTTATAAATAGTATTTTCTGCTTGAGTGATTAAACTTGGTTTTCGTAATTGATGAAGCTCTTTGAAAATTTATATAAAGAATGACTATTTCAAACAATGCATTAAATTATGATGACTTTTCCCTCCAACAATTGGAAATGATCAGAATTTTCACAATTATAAAAAATCTTTCATATGCAATACCGCCACAATTTAAATAGACGATATTTGTTGGTTTGAAATACATGTTTACATTTCTTTTAAAGTCCTTAGTTAATTTAAAACCCAATTCAAACATGAAATTAAGCATGTTGAGCCACTAGATAAGGAAATGTGGGGTGCAAGGCCTGCACCAATTATTCCCACTGAAAAATTTACTTCTAGAGCGTTGAAAACTAATCAATTTTGAAAAAAATTGTCTACGATATTTATCACAAAGCAAAAATTTAACCAATTTGGAAAACTTAGATTTTGTTGGGACATCCCAGATTAACAAATAAATTCTCCTTTTAGCATTTTTCATTTCAATTTGGAGAACGCAGACTTATCTGTCTCACTGATGATCCTACTAAGGCGTCACAACTGAAAAAATAAATTATCGAATTCGCAGCATCCATTTTAACAGTGAAAATAAAATTCCGTTACTGCTTGACCAGCCCCGTATGATGAGCGACAGCATTGCTTGCATCAATAAATTTAAATTTCAAATTTAATCAAGTATCTTA
Organism: Hofstenia miamia; assembly: GCA_900660155.1. Lineage (NCBI taxonomy): Eukaryota > Metazoa > Xenacoelomorpha > Acoela > Hofsteniidae > Hofstenia > Hofstenia miamia. Next base: position 1,565,365 of record CABFPE010000116.1, on the reverse strand, counting down.
AAATTGGTAAATTTTCAAGAAAATCAGTAAATCACATATTGTAATTTAGCCAACAAATATCACGCGCAACATACAATCATTGCAAAATATTTCCATATTTAGGAAAACTTTAAAAGCAAATATGGATACAAATACAGTTTATTGCGATTGTCATTAAAGTTAAGCGTGTTATTTGAATGCACATCCACCTCCGCTATATCACAAATCAGGCAGATGTGTTCTAACCAAGGACGTATTATGACTTCCACAAATAAAACCAATATGGTGCAGTTCACGTTTCAGTGTAATACTCTGTAATATATTATAAGTAGTACATAACTTAAACAAACAAAACAAATAATTTTAAAATAGTTTAAATTTTCTATCAAACTACCATGCGACTTTCTAAAAACGTTTTATTACAAAATCCAAAAGGTTGTTTATAAATTAATTTCTTTATGAGCACCTGAACGCACTGACACTGCATGTCAATAAAACTCGTCTAATGGCGATTGATCCTTCCATTGCAACTACTGGATGGAACTTGTTGTAAAAATTCCTCAAAAGCAGCATCCTCTTCTTCGTTTAGTTCGTGAACTTCACTAAAATCATCTTGTCAAATTTAGATAACATGAACAAATTATCAATTCGTATACAAATTAGACTAAGATTATTCTTTAGCAAATCAGTCAACATCCCTGGACCAAAAATTTGCGAAACTAGAAATTGGAAAATATTGAGAAGATTAAATAACTTAGAAAACTGGTTCACACCAATGAACAATAGGTTGATTTAGAGCAACACATGCAATAATAATCGAATTAATTTCAAAATACACAAATCTGAAATTCGCTAGATGGGAAAACTACCGGCAAATTGCATGTATTATTTTAGAATATTAGCCAATGAATCTCAAAAAAAAATGCTAGAAGGTAACTTAGCGGATAGAAATAAAGATGGATGTGTAAGCAAAACCTATTTTTAGTCAGTGGCGCGTTGGGGGGGGGCAGGGGAGGCGACCCCCCCCCTTTTGGGGCCAGCTGCGCACACTTTATTAAAATGTTCTCTTCCTCAAAATTAAAAATACCTCACTTTAATTCTCAATCATTTAAAAGCTTCGGCAAATTAACTTAGCAAATCATTTTTACATAATATTTATGTAGACTGTTAGAATAAGTAGACTTTTTTTGTAAAAATGGGTGTCAGCCCCCGTTTTATAATTCCTAACCGCACCTCCGCATATTAAAACAGAATTTTCCTAATTACCATAATATAATAAATAAATGTAAAACTTATCCGCTGATTCATCTGTTTATTATAGGCAAACAAAGTTCATTAATAGCAACCAAGGATTCCTATATATAGGTGTCCCTGATAGCAAGAGATGAACGACAAATGCAAACAGAATTTGGTGTATAGTTGTGGTTGCATAGAAACACTTGTTTGATTTATGTACTAAAAATCCTCTAGTCATTTAAATGGAAACCAAAAAATGTCATTCTATCCGCAATAATTTCACTTCACGCTTTCCGCCAAGTTAGAACCTTTCAAAAAATATTTTGAAGAAAATTAAAAATTATTAAAATAATTTCAATATCTTATACAGGTTACTGCAAAAATCGAATACAATTAAATATAATGAAATATACGATACATCTCAAATCTAATGTTGTAGAAATTGTAAGCTTTTGAAACCCAACAATTGTCGAATTGCAACAAAAAAATCATTTTAATCTAAAAAATAAGTACAATTAATGAAATTTGTAATATAAAACAATGCATAGATCAAAAATCGTATTGATATGTTGTAGGAGTTTAGAGCTTTTAAAAAATAAAAATGAATTTTTCATGAATAAGTATAATGAAAAATAAATAGAAATAACGAGATCTGTCATATAATACAAGTTATAGATACAAATATATGTTTATATTTGGAAGTGATTGGGGCATTTGAAAACTCAACAATTGTCGAGTTGCAACAAAAATATTTGTTGAATACATAATTAACAGAAATTTCTATAATCAATCCAATAAAAAGTTTAGAATTTGTATATAGAAATCCGCGTTTTCGCGGGGCAATGATTGTGAACACAAAAAACCCAAATCAGTTTTTGCATACAACGTGGCAAGAGAAGGTCAATCCCAGGAAAAATAGCGTGTTTGTTATTCAAAATTGTGCTCTAAAGACGTAGAAAATTCTGATTGAAACTAGTGATAGTAGAAATTCCAATTCCCTGTTGGATACAGGTACATCAAGATCAATAGTCTCCACAATGATGAACCAACTCCTTTACATAAATGCCAAAACGTTTTGGCATTAACCCCATACAATGGTCAAGAAGTAGAAAGGTTATTTTACATAGCTGTGAAAAACTTATCCCTAGCAAATTAACTGTAGTTTAATGAAATAAATCACGTGGAATCATTGGTCGAGATATCATTTTATATAGTTTTTTAAGTGACAAGTGGAAATCTAATAACTATTTAGATTAGTTTAATGACTACTAGTTCTATTGCAAAACATCTGTCAATCGAATAGCAGGGCAGAATCAAATCACAGCCAGATGAAATTACGAGAATTAAAAAATCCAAAACAAACATGAGGGTAAAAAAAGTAGCGTCTACTGATCCATAATGAAAAATTTGTACATATGTTGTCAGGTTAAATCTTCCAAAGAGTAAGGAGTTATCTTCACAATCATGATTCCATGGTTACTCTTTCGTATCCTAAGACAGTCATAAAAGTGTTCGCGTCGTGAATCACAGTTTAGAGGGCGATTGATTGAAAACATTTTAGAATCCCAAACTATCGGATATTATGGTAATACTAGAACAGTACCTAGCTCCAACAACACCCTGCAAAATTTTCAAGTTATAAAGTTTTAAGATATGTAGTATAAAAAGTGAGTGTTCCACCAGATGCTGAGAAATTAACAGCTTTAAAATTTCTACAAACGCCACCTAAAATACGGAGTGGGATCACTTTCTAGGCATAGCTAACTGATTCCCAAAACTCATTCTAGCTCATGAAGTCACCATTTGGTTTCAAAAATATGACGAGATAACAGCAAATCGATTTCTAATGTTAGAAACCTATATACTTCATTCATATAATCCAGTGGAAGAGCTATCTTTTACATTACTCTTTTTCCGTAGGATTAATCCGTTCACGGTAAGGTAAGTAAGTTTATCTTTTCTTACGAACACCACTACTTACAAATAGTCAATGAGGAGCTTTCGATGTCTTGGGCAAGAGAGTGTAAAAGATAAAAATATCAGGTTTATAAATGGCTAAGTGAACACCTAATCATGACAATATCATTGAGTTAATCATTACGTATGATAATTCGAGAACAGATTTATGTAAACATAAGAAAATAGGCGTTGTGCATTTAGAAAATACCGCGGTTTCTGAAGCCACAGTCTCGGACATCCACCCTTCAAATTGTTAGAAAATTTAGTCACAAGATAATTTATTAATATCCACTATGGATGTAATAGAAAATCTTTTACAAATGGAAATAGATGGGATTACAAACTTATTTAGTGCTACAAGAACACAATAAGCCGCTGATAAAAGTATTAAGAATAACTTCAGCAATATTAAATCCCTACGAGAATTCTAAAAAATTCCTTAATGAAAATACATTAGAAAAACAAGTAATGAACACTTAGATTTTGAATTGTGTTACAAATTTATCTTAAATTTATTATTATCAGATTTACCTAGCTTGTAGGTGTACATGTGCATATATTTTATCATTATATGGAATAATGTATAATAGTGATTACGATTATAATCAGCGCTCGATGTACACCAGTGTGGAGCTCTATGTATGCTAGGGTAATGACTTTTTACCCCAAAGTAAAGATTTTAACTTTTTCATCTTGGAAGAATGTGAGAAAAATTACATTTAAATTGAAATGCATAAGGTATTAAACATTTTTCAAAAGAAATTTTTAACAGGATAAATCTAATGGCACACATTCTCATTCATCTGATCTTTATGAACTAGCAAAAATGTATACAATTTTTTTGTGTTTTACAATACCTATTACAATATTCTTTCTTCATTTGGACATTGAAAGTTTAGGGGCGCATGTCTGAAGAGTGAGCCAATTCAACATATATCTAAATGGTACTTAATGGCAATTTTACCTACTCTATCCTACAATTGTTAAAATTCTATAATTTTTTGAAAAAATACTTAAGTTCCCAGAAGTTAAGAACTAACAAAGATATCCAAAATGCGAAAACACCAACAAATAGAGTAGTGTTTTCTTCTATACATTTAAAATTAACCTGGTTGATTTGTTTTATATGTCCCAGTCGCAAGAATCTATGAGGTATAAAGTTATCCAAACGCGCTCAGGAAGAAATTTACACAGTAGTTCTTAAGAATGGAATTATCAAGATACCATGGTTAAGTTAAATTTATGCAATCAAATCAAAATAAAACATGAATCATGGATATTAACATCATATTCTAAACAAAATCTTACAATTATTCATTGTAAATACGCTTTTCTTATTCTCAAAGGAAAATACAGAAATAAATTTCAAGTTCGAATTTACTTCAAAAACTAACGTTTTCCCATTTTATATTCAAAAACTCATTCAATGAAAAGATTTGCACACGAAGTCACCCTAATTCTGCATTAGAACATGAATACTTACAGAGATATAAGCAACTTTCTAATAATATTGCCTTAATTTTACAATGAATCATTTCAAGAGTGATTGACTAAAAATATGTTAGCCCATAGGAAACTATTACATCGTCTTCATGGGTAATTTTCAATATAAAAATTCAATATTGATTGAGATTTACGAAGTTTCTTAAAATCGCTAGCCCATTCTGGCATGGTGACATTTAAAGTTTCACTGACTGAAACAAAACAGTAGTCCATACTAAATATCATATCATGCAACGTTTCTAGAACTATATTAACTTTAAAGCGATTAATGGAGGTAGCGATTAATGGAGGTTCGAAAATGATATAATTAATACTGACACAGATGGAGGCAAGTTTTTGATAAATTTGACATAACTTTACAACGTATCAATACAAGAATGATTGACTAAAAATATAGCAATTTTATATTTGAAAGCCAATAAAAGTGGTACGAAGTCGCTGCCTTCAATAATAAATGAGAATTTATTCATTTCTAAACAAAGCTGCAATATTCCCGCATTGTACATAGAGCTCCATTATCTTTCCCTGATCACGGCATGATCATCAAATTCGATCAAAACGTAGCCCTTGCCTGTCAATCCCGAGTCCTTCAAAGGTTTCGAGAAATAAACGAGAAATCGGAAGTTCTATGTACATTTAGAAATTTGGCGAAGAGCTCTATGTACACGTTTTTTTTAAAATTCAGTGTAAGTAGAGCGCTGATATTGATAATAAAAAGTGAAAAGAAATACAACTAGTGAAAAACTGTTCTGAAATGTCAAAAGGACTTATGGAAGAAAAATAAGTTTTACGTAAGACCACTAAGAAGTTGCTAAAAGTTGAGGAATGACAAATACTGCTTATATAATTCACATTATTGAATTATAAATTCTTTTGATAATTGAACTTTTCTTTATCGATTTAATCGTAATCGCTTACACTTTACAGAACGGAAAATGAATAACCAACTGACAACAAATCCAAATTTTAAAATGCCTCAAACCAAATCGTTTGTGATTAATACATTCTTGAATGATAGATCCATATGTTGGATTTCCAGATCAAAATATGAATGTTAATATAGGATATTGTGATCAGATATTTTTCACAATATCACGGCAAATAATTCGAGCAATCTATTCCTTATGCACATATCATGTATTTTCCGCATGATTTGCAATGAAAATCCGCGATAGAATAAAAAATGATGTTGGATCCCAGCTAATTCGGATATGGGAAAAGTTAAAGGCCATTAAACGCATACTAGTACAAATTTCAACTATTAAACATTGTATCGGTAATTTAGGACATCCTTTTGGCAGTTAAATCCCAGGATGGTCATCCACTAGTTTTGATAGTGGCAATTTTGTACAGAGCGTAAATTTCAAATATGAATTATTACGGAACTAATTGCAACAGCTTTGCATATGTTAATGTTAATCATGTAAACAAAATTTAATATAATTTACGTGCGAATTCATTTTACACAACCTTGTTAAGTAAGTTTCATTAACATTCATTGTAATTACAAAGACCTGCTATTTCAATAGATTTATAGTATAGAATACATAATTGTTTTACAAAAAACTAAGCTATATACTGAGGTTCCTTGTTCTTAGCAAAAACACATGAATTGAGGTACAGTACATCCAATATACAAAATTTCGAAGTATGACAACTGTCAGAACCCATTAGCTTTGCATAAATAAGATTAACATTGTACATCATTCAATTTATTCTCATCTCATACAAGAAATTCTACACAGTAATTACCAATGAATAAAATTTCAGATATCTAGTGATTTCTGTAATATGTATAAACAACCTTACAAAGTACTGGTGTCAGACAGCTACAGTGCTAATGCGTATCACTCTGGACATGTGAATTATAACACAAACGACGCCATAAAGTGTCTAGACGATTCTGACTGTAGATATGTCAATAAATAAAAGATAATTTTATGGAAACCTTAATATTGAACATAATGAAAGCAGTAATTACGAGAATAGTTATGTATTACTAGAGAGCAAATTTCAAACATCTTATCTTGCAAATGCAGCAAAACACCAGAAAGACACTACTTCTAACGAAGGTTATGCTTTATGAGTGCAATACTTATTTTGGATGGATCAGGCATTTCATTACCAACTATCGCATATCATTCAAGTGGATAAACTATTGGAAAATGTGCGTTGTTTTTCCAAACAAGTGACCAACTAATGATTTTACATAAAAGTAGCGTTTGACTTTTAACTAACAACTGATGCATCGAAATAGAATTGATATAAAAGCTAATTTCGCACATGTATATGAAAACGATTTTTGCAGTGGTAATAACTTTTGCACCGGCATTACTAGAACATGACTGAAATGGGAAGTAAAGGCCATAAATTCATTTTTATAAATTTTCCAGTGGAAATTTATATATCTTAAAAATCAAAAGTTTTTATGAAATCCTTGTTTTACGATGGAGGCATTATATGAAATACTTTTGTAAAAACACACTATGTAAGTTGTGGTCAATGACTCGTCTAACGAGAAATAATTAACGTACTTTTGAGAATAAGTTGCTGCATTGACATCACCAGCACCTGCAACTGGATGGCTTTTATTCATAGTTACTGAAGAGGAATGATAAAATTGGTTGCTACAAAGAGATAAAAAATCGTCATCGGGTTCATCTACATAGTCTAAAATAACCGCTAGTAACATGTTGATGCTATAATATTTAAGTGTATTTCAATTCATGCCGTGCAAACAGGTTAACGTGCAGAACCTCATAAATAAAAATCATTCAAAATAAAATAAAAAATCAACCGATAAATTTTCGGCATTTTTTAATGGGAGAAGGTAAACGCTTCTCACTCACAAATTTAAAATAAATAAGCAAAACTATTAGAGAAAATACACTGAAAAAATAATACTCAAAAATAACATGTGTGACTTCTTCAAGGGCTATCAAAGAAAATACTTTTCTAAATCAAAAATAAACACTCTTGTTTACTTGCATAAAGTTTAAATCAAGGAAAATTCATGCAAACTTACCAGACGCAGCATCGATAGCTGGCATAAAGATGCATTTTAGTATGAAATATTAAAAGTAATAAATCTAATATCGAAATAATTGTACTTTCACAGAAACATTAACTGAGAAAGTACAAATGGTAAACTCAATGTATTGTTCCAGAACGCAAAATAAAATGCTGTGAAAACTTTCTTCTGCTACATGACAAAATTATGAAATTGACTCTAAACGGATCTTTAAATAACACCTTCATTCATTAAACTAGTGCCACTAAACTGACTAGTAACTACTTTGGATAATAGTTCGAGATTTCGTCGAAAAAAATAAAGTTCGCGAACTTTTCCAATTTGATAAAGTACGTAAAAGTTCACAAAATTTCGGAAACAATGACTGGTCGAAGCCGAAATGAAGTTCACTTACTCATCAGTGCCGGATTAAGGAGTGAGCCCAAGAGCTACCAGGCTTAAAACAAAATACGGTAAGATTTTTAAAAATAAACTATTAAGTTCGTGATTAATTCGACCAGTCATATATATTTAGATGGATATATATATAATGATGGATTCTACAATGCTAAATTTTTATGTTGAGTAATTATCTGACGTTCTTTTCATTCACACACGTGGTGATAAATTTGTTTGCATGTGTCCCTTTAAATACTCATTAATGTAAGAGATTGTTCTGTATTACCGAATTGTTTTAAACTTGCCAAAGCAACGCTAAATTCCTATATGGGGGCTTTACAAAATCAAAGCTTTTGTAATGCATTCTATAAAAAATCAACAAATTAGTTTTATCAATGTTGTATTTTGCTTTCACAAACCCCATGCAAAAGGAAGTTTAGTTTTATTAGGGGTTTTAAGCAAAACTAGAACATAATGCTACAATTTCAGAAGAAAATCGGTTTCTTCAATTTGAGAATACTATAATAGCTGCAGCTCTTCACCCGGTATACATGGGAACACTTAAAGGGTCCCCAAAAACAATGGCTAAATTCAAATGCAGGAAAATATTTTTTGGTCATCATCTGAAAGAACGCAAAATGTAATGAAGCTCAAATAATTTTTTTCAACAATACTGTATAGTGATTGAAGCAAATAGTATTTAAAACGCATCTTGCTAAAACAGTTTGCAGTGCTATTTTCTAAGATATTTTAGTGAAAAGATTATTTCCAATTACAGTAATAAGTTGATAATTGAATTCTATAGGTAGGGCATTATTAAGATTTTTAAGCGCAAATGATTGGATTGCCCTAGAGTCTTCCATTATATTTCATATTGCTCAGGTCAAAAAATGGGCATTTTCTTGCAATTCCACCATTCAAAGACATATTGTAGAACTTTTGAAGCTGATCATCGGTTGAGAAGTTACAGCGTTTCAAAATTCGACTAGTCGATGCGCTTTNGGAAGAACCTAAACACATTTTTATATTTCATATTGCTCAGGTCAAAAAATGGGCATTTTCTTGCAATTCCACCATTCAAAGACATATTGTAGAACTTTTGAAGCTGATCATCGGTTGAGAAGTTACAGCGTTTCAAAATTCGACTAGTCGATGCGCTTTTGCCCTAGAAATTTAAGAATGTAGATACCGGTGCTTAAACTTCTGTTTTACAAAAAATCCTTACTGCTCAACGCATTAAAAAATTTAGTGGTGCTTGTTTTGGGGGCTTTTTATGGTGATGTTGTCGGAATTACTACTAACTAATTTTTAGGTGGTTGGCTTACACTGAACTGCCATTGACAAATTAGTTTAGAACGTTGTTCTGCATTGTTCTAGGAACAAATTGTCAATTGAAATTTGGGGAATTTTTGTTATAGACAAAATTGCAAAGTGAGTATGATGTCTTGAATTCCACATAAAGTTGATTGTAGCTAACATAATAATTTTAGTCAGTTTTTAAAAGATTTCCTAATTTATAGCTGCTCATTCAATGATAACCTGATGTTTGACTACCTTTATTTTTTAGTGTGACAGTTGCTATCAAAAGGAATCTGACTTCAAAAGTTCTGTTTGTTCGTCAGTAAGCAGTTAGAAATACTAGATCATTTAACAATGAATTAATATTTAGAAAACTGAATAAAATGAATTTTTCAAGGGATAATACATAATGTCACAACTAGTAAGCCACGGTAAGTAGACAAAGATGCTTTTTATCTTTAATCAAAAACTAAAAAATAAGTTGTTGCTAAAAACATCATAAGCCTACAACCAAATTAATTACATGAATGCATGTAATTAGCTACCAATGCCCCAATTTCAATATTTGTTTAAAGTGAGCAGTTTCAAAAATTCTACATTTAATTGGTGAAATTTCAATAACTTGGTGTCAGTAATGCCATTTTGACCTGAATTATAATTGAATTATCACCATAGTCATTGATGTACATATAATATACAATAAAAAACATATATAATAGAAGAGCAATTATTTGAAATAAATGAGGTATGCAACAATATTGAACTACGTCATATGAACATATCCTAACATTTAAACGAGCATCATATAAATTCAAATTAAAATACGCAAGTGTCCGTTTCAAATGAATAGTTTCAGTCTTGCTTTTGATCAAAGCCAAAACCTGATTTTAAGTAATTAATTCATCTCTAGGTATTGCTTAATAAAAAATCAACTCTACTGGGTATATCAAAGCGCATCATCTGAAATTTTATCTTGGAATACATAATGATAAACGGAACACATGTGCTTCCATTTGCAACAACTAAAATTTACAAGATAATATTCAAACCAATGAAAGGATTATTTTTATACAATAGGAATGGCAGTTTTACCTCATCCGATTTTCTTTTCAAATCTAAACTAAGTGAGTTCAGCTGTGATAATATTGGTATGACTTACAACTTCACAATAATCTTAAATACTACGAAAGCTGTTAATCAAAATACCTGATTCATGAGCAGGAATAGGTGTTCCATCCTGTAAGAAAAACACTGGAGTATCCTAATTAGAAAGTTAAAAATTGCATACGTAAAGTAAAATTACAATTGAAAAAGGATAATTGGCAGTTGCATCCATATTGGTTTTGTAATGTTCTGCGGATATCCAATTTTGTGACCTTAGCTCCAACACACGTTTGTAAAGTGTCCTAACATTTCTAAAATAAATATATTTTATAATATATACATTAAAAAGGCCCATACGAGATTGTATTTGGATCCTCACTAATAGCAGTAATATGAGTATATATTCGGTCAGTCTTGTCTCTTTGAAATGTACTATTTTCATAAGCGTCGCTTTCATCCAAAGCACTTCCGGCAAGCTAAGCAAATAATTAGAAAATGTAATGACGAATTTAAAGAACCTTGAGAACTTGCCCAACAGGTAGAAATGTATTATCATTTACAGATAATTCCAGAAATTTAAGTATAGCATCTTTTAAGGTGTTGCGTAGGTATGGTATTCGAACAAAAGAAAAAGCACCTGAACTATCGATGTGGACATTCTAATTATGGATATTACCTCAAAATTTGGAAAATAAACTTACCCCCATGTTTAAATATAATTCAGCTAAAAACACTAAAATTCCCTGAAGTCGTAGATAACTTTCTGTTGTATCTTGCTTAATCAAAGCCTGAATGCCATTAAACTCTCTTTGAATACTAAGCAAAATAAATACAAGAGTGTCATATTGAAAATACCTTTTAAAAAATTCACTTTTAAAATCATACTGCAATTGATCCGGCAATGATAAGTAATGAAGTAATTTAGCACCAGTGTAACGAAAATTTTGCTGTTGAATTGCCTAAAATGGACGTTAATAACCACAAACTAAAAAATCCTTGCATACCCATTCGGTTAGAAGATCAGCAATTTCTTTGGCAACTGGTTGTGTAATTTCATAAATATTTAAACATTCCACTAAATACGGCACTGCTTCATCAAAGGAAGCAGGATTAGTTGTCAGTTCATGAACAACGTCCTTCACTTGATTAACAATACCATGTTCAGAAGCTACACCAGCTGCATTATGATGTAAAAGGGGCGATCGATGTAACAGTTTTTGAAATGGATGAAACACTTGTCCATTAGAAGGATGCTGAGAATGCAATGGAAGTAAGTTATTACTAGGCTAAATTTAAAATTAAAGACAAATAGTGTAATTCAAAAGCTCACCACAAATACAGATCCTTGACCACTGTTACTTGATGTAGATTCATTTGACGTAGAATAAGATTTTGATGGTGAAAAGTAGATATTACGAGAACTATTAATTGAAAGATTATGCATTTTGGAATCTAGAGTATTAACTGTGCTGGGATTAGCTGCGATGTGTCCATTCGAAGGGGCGGAAGAACCTAAACACATTTAATTTCTTGCAATTGGCATTTAAGATCTATAGTAAATGCACTTATTACATCAAAAAGTGCATACCATTTGTGTGAAGATCCTTGTTGTAAAAGCTATTGTAAACTTTCTCTCTTCCATTTAACGAAGATCGTTCAACTTTTGTTTCAACCATTTTAACGATGCTACATAAAACAAAATTGAATGTTAATGAAAAAAAGCAAAATTGTAAAGTCTTAAATGTGCAAACAGGGCACAAAGTTAATCTAGGCACTAACCATTAATGACATTTGCAATATGTGCTTTGATCGAATAAATAGTCAGGTGACCAAATTAATAACAATCTAACGTTCTTACTCAGATCAAATGAGTTTACAGTTATATAGATTCTAAACTATGTAATTATTGGGACATTTTCCTCGTAACAGTTATTGAAGTTATAACAATAATATATTATTAAGATATGTTAATAGATTCTAAAAATTCACTAACTAATTAGGAGTTTCAGCTAGTAATAATTCTAAGGCATGACTACATAAAATCAAAATAAGTGACAATTATTGGTCCTTCCTTCTTAAGTGAATCAAATCTTAGAATCATTGCTATAAGGATTGGAAAGTAATGTTAGTATATTTTTCTGCAAATTAGATTAAGGTTTTAAATTTATTGTGGAACTATTCAAAATTATTTCAAATGCAAGTCCTAAAAGGATATTAAGCATTATTAAATCAATTATAAATTATAAAGTCATCTGAAAATATCTATGAATATATGAAAATATCAGGTAATTGTGAATTAAGTTTATAAGCTAATTAGGTCACAATAAGTTGAATATTTTATCACTCCTTAGAATGATAATCTTGAGATATATATATATATATATATATATATATATGTAGTATAAAATGATATGAGGGTTGAGATGACATTTGCAAAAACTCAATGCTTTGAATTTTCTAAAAATTGCTTAAACTTAATTTTGAAAAACTTAAACTTGAACATTCACTCAACTTGAAAATCTTGTTTTTTAACTACTGTTATATTTTGTTTTCAACCACTATTCTCAAATGGACTTTAAAATATTAAGAAAATTATGCAATTATGTAGTAGAGTCTTAATCTTTGTAATAGTTCACATTGTTGCTATATTATTAAGTCTTGCCAATCTGAATATTTTTTTATTATTACATTAATGACTTCAATTTGTATAGCTAAATAAGAGGTATTTCTCATACTTAGTTTGCATTAGATTTCACTCAATTCTGTTTTCATTTTTAGTTATTATTTATCTTGACTAGTACATCTCCCCACAACATAGATTAGGTATTAACATAGGAAATTTAACTTGTTTTTATTGCTTTTGACTTAACTTTATTTCATGCTTTCACCTAAGCTTGATCAAGTAGTAATTGCACTAAGAATTAAGTTGGATCATAAACAGCATTAGCAAAATTTTAATAATCTATAATTTTTTGCACTTTTTGAGACTTCTTTTGGGGTTTTCTGGTTACTCTTTCTATGTTCCATTTTGGCAAACACCTCGTCATTTCATGATTGTTGCTTATCTATATTTGGCAATTATATGTGTTTCTACTATGTTAACATTAGCATACTTGTATTATGGGTCAATGCTCAGACATAATAGTAGTGGTAGGAAAGTTACTCACATTTGATGCTAATGCTGCAATAATAATAATAATTCATATTCAGCAATAAGAAGCAAAACAATACAATGAGATAACAAGATCTGAGTTGTTACTGTCAATATATTAGCTACAATTATGAAAATGGTAACAATTTCTAGTTTCATGCTTAGAGTTTATATTCATGGAATAATTCAATTATTCATTTAGAATAAGGAAATGTGTGCAATAAGGCAATTGACCATGAAAATATGTTGGTTAGTTCAAGTTCCTTAGCATTGTAAAAATTAAGCACACTTTCACTAACTTCATTAAATATTAAATGTTTCTTTTTTTCATATGACATCTATGAAAAGATTTTTGATGTATTGAGCATGATTTTCTTTATTTATAAGGAATGAATCTAAATAATTGTTTGAATTTGATACAGTGGTTAAAACTACTATTGAAATTTGAGTAATAGGGCTTGGTTATTATTGGGCAATATATATTTAGTAATCACCTGATCATGTAGTGGGAAGCATTATACTTTTCTCACATAATTCTACATAGTGTAGCTGAAAGTTGTAAGTAGTTTACAAAATATATCAATCTAATAGTGCTGATACCTACACTAGATTAATAGAATAAATAAAAGAAGTCATGCAAGAAGTTGAATCAAAATGCAAAAATTTGTCAGTGATTACATTTAAATCTAATGCATAATTCCAGAAGTCAAGATCACTATTTAACAATGTCAAACCATAGCATTTGTCATAAGATTTGATTTTTCAGCTCAAAGCAATTGCTTGACAGACTATAGATAGTACTGTAAAGGCACTCTGTGGGATGTGCAAATGCCTTTGTAGTTGGAAATGTTTTCCAAACAACTTTGTCTCAATGTTTAGCACTTTCAACATAATTAAACCAGTTACTGTATTCATTCAGCAGTGATCCTAAGGTGTCCATTTTAAAATCATATCTGACATGAAAACAATATTATATAAATATTACATATAGAAAATAATGGTAGTATTACCACAATCTATGATAACATCTATGTTTCTTTTTATAATATAAATGAATCAATATTAAAATAAATGTAAGAATATGAAATAAAAATTATAAACATAAGTCTATCAAATATAGATGAAAATTATAATGATGCAGAATATTAGTCTGTGTTTTTAACATAAAGGTCAGAGAAGTTCAAAAAATGAGACTTTTCCAAATTAAGCAGCAAGTCAAAAAGAAGTGATAGTTGCCTCTGCAAGATGAATTTGGCAAAAATTGATTTGGAGTATCTGACTAACCTGGATCTTGTCTAGTACAGTAAAATAGTTAGTATGCATACATTTGACACATACTTAAATAATGTGTGGACTGAATAAGCATTTGTTCATCTTCTCAGTTCTATAAATAAAAATTTATTTAAGCTTTCAAAATAATATAATAGAAACCAGGGTTTTTGAGTACTCAGACTGCTAAGAACTTGAACTTGAATGAGCTCACAAAACCTTATTGGAAGCAATTTGGAAACACCATAAAAGTTAAATTATTTTAAATTTCTGTTTCTTAATAAATTGCAAATAATTATTTTTTAGGTTACAACACTTTTAATTAAAGTAAAATAAATTGTATTTTACTCTAAAAAACTCTGAATTAGAAAAAACTTAATTGAACTTGAAATTTTCTTAAAAATATTCTCAAAACATAAAAACTCAAGCTTGGACTGAGTAACTCAAACTCAACTTAAAAACCCTGATAGGGACTATGTCATCAAATATCAATATAATAATAATAACTAAAGACAAACTAGAGCTTACTAACATTTACTCTATTGTATTTTGCTATAGCACTACTGTTAACTTAATCAATATCATGGCCATAATTCAAGGGTCACCTCAAAAAATACTAAAATATTTGTGTCTGCACAGGTATGTGCATGTATTGAGGTGCAAAATTCATTTTTTCTGACTATCAATAAAATATTGCATCAGTGGCATTCTTGTTGTGCATGTAAACAGCTCTGTAAACCATACCCCAGACTTTTGAGGGTCTTAGGAAGCTCATGTGGGCACCTAGTGTTCCATCTTTATCACTGTTTATAGCATTGAGAAATTAAAATCAAATTTTGGTCAAATTTATCATATTTTAACTTAATTAGGTTTATGAAAAAAATTCTAAAATTTTTTATTTTCATTTGATGGAATCATAAAATAAGTCAATGATTGGGGATATTTTTCTAAGAAATTGATACTTTACATGATTTAGTGCTAAGAAAGTTCGTAAGTGATAATTATATTTTGAAAATTTGCAATAAGTATCATAAAATTAATAAGATAATTCAACAAAGACTTACCAGCTATGACAACTTGTCCTGTATTTTACCCACAAAACCTTGGAAATATTCCTTAAGAAAGATTATAGGCCTATACCCATTTCATTGTTTATACCAGTGTGATGAATGTTCAAGTTTATAAATGGGTGAGACTATATAGCATTTAGAAACTCCAGCAAAGGAACATTTAAGGGGTATCTAATATCTGAAATATATATTATTGCTAAAATCAAATAATATTATTATATAAATTGAATTAGATTTAAAAAAACTTAAGTAAAAGTTTGTACTGGGCTCTTGCAAATTCTAATTTTTCATAAATGTAGAATCAATTTATGGAATCAATCACCCTTAGTTGTAGCTTTATATGTTAAAAATTAATGGGGTAATAGAACTTTTAGTTCTCTGAAAGTTTTTGAGGCTTTGCCTGAAAGGTTTTACAAAATTTTAACAATTCAATAGTAGACAGTAAGGCTAGTCCACCAAACTTGGCACAAACATTGTACTCAAATAGTTGATGTTGCACTGGGTGTTACAAAAATGGAATCAATTAAGAAAACATAAAAAACTCCAAGGCACAATCCCAAATATCTTGGCAATTAACACTCTAATTTTCAAAATTTTTTTTTAGTTTTGTAGTTTGTATTTCACTTTAAGTACTACAAAAATAATTCCTTAAAGTCAATCAATATTGAATATGTCAGTGAAAAAAACATTTTTCTTGCTTGTAAAAGCCCTTCTATGCATTTTGATATGCTGTCTACTCTAAGATGCAATTGAATCATTTAATGGGATCTAAGTTAGACCAATAACCATTTGAGATTTTTTTCAAATAGCTATAGAACACATAATTTTTATGCAGTAATTATGACATACAATTAATTGAAGTGAACTTATACTAATTATATTTGGATAATTCCAACTTGCATTTAAGAAATATTTGCATGTTTAAGGATTGGTAAAATTCATTTAATGTCAACTTGCATAATGTGAACCTCATTAATTTCAATTCATTTCTTATTCTCAAACTAACATCAACTCTCAATGATGCACCAAGCAATGAAATTATGTAAACACTAAGTGAAATATTTGATAATAAAAATTTAGTAGATTCAAGGTAAAATATTTTGATCACTTTTCCATGAAAAAGCCCTCTCAACTATAAAATCAAGTGCATTGATATTAGCTATGTACAGGTACCTGGTTTTTCTTGCTTGTACAATCAGATACCAGCAGGTACATTCCTGTAAATTAAGTGTTGAAGAAATTAACATACAATGATCCTGGTTTTGTGTTCAAAAAATAAATAAGAAAACTTTGAAAATGACATAATGGCAGCATAAGTGAAGTGAATGTCATATTTGGGTATGGCAGGTATGAGTAAAGCATTTGGATATGGGTAAATTGATTTAAATAAAACTAAATTATTAATCGGATGAAACTTGATTGTATTCAATTGATTGTAAAGTCTTAAATGTGCAAACAGGGCACAAAGTTAATCTAGGCACTAACCATTAATGACATTTGCAATATGTGCTTTGATCGAATAAATAGTCAGGTGACCAAATTAATAACAATCTAACGTTCTTACTCAGATCAAATGAGTTTACAGTTATATAGATTCTAAACTATGTAATTATTGGGACATTGTATTAACAAAATTTTAATGAAGTTTTATCTTAGATTTTGTGGTATATAAATATGAATAAACAATTACCTAGATTAATTACAAAATATCAGATGATATAATTCCTTTTAAATTCTTAAGAAAAATTGAGTACACAACCCTGTTTATTATACAGTTTATTAGTTTTAGATATTTGTAATCCAAAAATTTGGAATTGCACCATGGGTGACGATCAATCAAGAATAAACTCTGAGTCTGGATCTGCCAAAGACTACTATCCTACTGTGAAGCAACTCCTTCAACTCGATTCTACAGGCGTCAACAAGATGCTGGGGCAGATGAAGAAAGACTCCTTGCTTTGTATCTGTCGTGAGCTGGTAGATCAACTTCATGCTGCTACCACATCAGGTGATCTTGTTTCAAATATTGACCAAAAACTAGACTCTATTCTATCTACCCTAGCTGACCCATTGAAATCATTTAATGAGCAATCTGCTGCTGCACCTAATTTCTGTCAAGTTGCGGCTGTCCAGCAAACTGTTGAGGCAAGCATGAATTTATATTCTGAAGCACTAAAAGAAAATCTCAATGCATGTCTTCCAAATCTGATAGATAAGAGTATCACCAAGAAACTTGACATCACCCTCACAATTCCAAAGCACCCAACTGCTCCTGTTGTTCATTCAGCAGGAAAGAATAGTATTCACATCAATGGTGTCCCAGAAAGCGGATTGAATAATCATAGAGAAATTGTGACGCATGATGCCAATGAGTTAAAGGAGATTCTTCACTGCATAGGCAAGTATGAGCTTAATTGCATTAGCTCCGGATTTTGGCTTGGCAAACCATCCAAGGAGTCCATGAGCAGGTGCCTGAGAATGCTATTGGTCACGTTCACCAACTCATTTTCTGCTGAGAAATGTATTGCAAAATCTATGCATCTAAAATCCTTCAAATATCCTGTTTACATCTCAAAATCACTAAACCCTGAGGAGAGAGAGATGGCAAAGAAATTGCTTAGTGTTCATTATAAGATGATACATGAAGAGATGAGAGATAAGACGAAGCTTTGGATACGGAATTTGAAGTTATATTATGAGGGTGAAGTTGTTGATGTGACAAAGTATTGACTATCTAGCCTGATTCCCTGCATGTTACTCAATATTCAATCTCTCACCACACTGGTGAAGCAACTTGAATAGCTGAAATATCTTACTATCAACAATATTGGACTTGTGTTTATCATGGAAATGTGGCTGAATGACTCTTTTCTTTCATCTGAACTCTTCCCCTGTTCTTCTTTCTCTGTTGTGTCTCTTGTTGATAGACCTGTTGGCAAGCATGGTGGGCTTCTCATTGCTGTGAAAAATATCAATGTTCTTCATATAAGTAACATTTCTGAACCCAATCAAACTTTCTCTGGTGCCTGTGTGCTTTGGCCAATTGCTTCTCATCCTTTGCTCTTTATCTTGATATACAACCCCCTGCCTCCTTGCATTTTCGTGTTAGCAGCTCTGAGATTGCCAATATCGTTATGATATATGTCCAGAAGTTTAGCAATATGCATTCTCTATCTGAATTGGAGAACTCTATATTCCTTCTTGGTGATTTCAATTATCTGAGTCACAACTGGGCGGACCATGCCTCATCTGAAGTTCTCCCCTTTCAGGATTGTCTATTTGATCTCAATTTGTCTCAGATTATCGACAAACCTACCAATAGCCATGGTAATATGCTGGACTTACTTTTCTCCCATGAACCTATCCACTATAGTGTAGATGTATCCAGTGGCCTCTCTGATTATTTCCCTATTCTGTTTTCCATCAGCATTTTGCTTGAGCATTTTATGACAGCACCAACATTTTCTCACAGCAGTTTTAATGAACCAAAGTTTTTACTTGCTCTCAACTTGCTCTACGAATTTGTCCTTGCTCCCACTACCATACCGGACAGCAACTTCAAGGCTATGTGGTATGATAAACTGCATGTAGCAGTGGAATTGTCACTTGTGAAGAAAAGGAGAAAACAACTCCAGTACCCAAGCTTCTACTCATCACATACTATCCACACGATAAACTGAAAAAACACCTGTGAAAGGCGTCTTGTTAAGAGTTGGAATATCTGTGATGTGATCCAGTTGCGTCATCTTTCCCAGGAGTTGTGTTGCTCCATCAACACTGACAAAGCTTGCCTGCTGTCTTCAGTTTCTACTGGAGACACAAAAAGCTGCTTTAAGTTTCTTCATTGTCTTTCCCAAACTCAATCATTTCCCTCTACAATGATGTGGAACTCTCTCAAGGCTGAGTCTGAAGCTGCTTGCTCTCAACTTTTCAATGACTATTTTTGTTCTGTGTACAAGCAAGATATTGCCACTCTTGACTGTAATGCATCTGAAACTTTGGACATTGTGTTGGCCAACATCCCTATCACGTTTGATTCTGTTGCTCAATTACTATCTACCTGTAATGACAATTCCTCGTTTGGCTGCGACAATATTCCCTTTTTCATCTTAAGCAACTATGGTCAGCACCTGGCAGTGTGTCGCCTTTTTCACCACATTGTCAATACCGAAATCTGGCCTGATTGCTGGAAGGTTTCTTATGTGACTCCATTACATAAGTCAGGATCGACTTCTTCTGTCTGCAACTACCGACCCATCAGCATCCTCCCAAAGCTCTCCCTGGTCTTTGAGCGGCTCTTATTTAATTTTGTTTACCTGAGGATATGTTTGCGCATATCTCAGAGACAGTTTGGTTTCATGACGTGAAGATCTACTGTTTCACAAATGGTTGCGTATTTAGACACACTTTATTCTGATTTTGATGCAAATTATCACGATATCAACATCTACATTGACATCAAGAAGGCATTCGACTCTCTTCCCCATTCCCTCATACTGTGGAAGCTTGCGAAGTTTGGTCTTGATGGATGCTTTCTGCGTCTCATCAGGAGCTACCTCTCTGGAAGATCTCAACGTGTTTGCATTGGTAACAATTTGTCTTCACCCGGTGTGGTGACTTCTGGAGTCCCCCAAGGTAGCATTTTGGGGCCATTGCTTTTCTTGATTTTCATGAATGACGTTACCTACTGCATAACTGACTCCTCTTATTTCCTCTTTGCTGATGACCTTAAGATATCAAACAA
>CABFPE010000116.1:1487650-1511290 GCA_900660155.1 Hofstenia miamia | reverse complement strand
TTATATATATATATATATATATATATATATAGGGAGTGAAAGAGTATATATTTCACTTTTTGCTACCTTTATATATATATATATATATATATAATATTTACCATCAATTGTAAAAGCTATAACAAGTTATTAATACTACTTCCCCAATAGTTTGAAATAGAAAGTTAGTTTCACTTGAGGGTCTTCCAAACAATTTTAAGTTTGTTTGCAAGAGAACTAATAAACCTAATGGAATTTTTATAAATATATTGTCATTGAAGCATATAACTAAAAATTTTGTATGGGATTAGCTTCATATATACAGAATATATATATATATATATATATATATATATATATATAAACAAGGCATGTCATTAGTATTGATTACATTGTAAAAATTGTTATTTTATGACAACCACAGTAGCTTCATATAATATACTGTTGTTCAAAATTTGTTGAAAGAAAAAATAGTTGCAATAATCAATTAAAAATAATAACTACTTAGGCTCAAGGAGACGAGTCTTTTCTTAATTGAAAAGTTTTAAATCAAATCATCGTCTACATTATTGTTTTGAGCGATCCTAACGTAGTGTATTTTAAGTGTACAAGGAAAAAAATTGAAAAATTCCAACATGATAGCACTTTGAAATCTTCAGAAAGAATCGAACATTAACATTTTTCCTATATTTTTTAGTAATGGGATTAACCCGCGGCTTTACCTGTCTTAAATGAACTAAGGAACCTACCTTGCAAAATTAACATATGAGATTAAAAATTAAATCTTCCTAGCTAGTGCTGATTTTCAGAAACAACCATTACAAATTAATTTAGAAAAAAAATATATATATATATGTATATTAATATTTATATTTGACAAATATAGCTGTTTATAAAGTCTGACAAAATTAAATTTTTTAACTAATTTCAATTTCAATTTCGCCACTGTCTAAACAAGTGAACTTCTTCCCAGATGAAGTACAATAAATTTTTCAATTCATTTGTTATCTTGAGGTATGGATGCAAAAAAATATAAATAGTTTTAAAGCCTACATTGAAAAATAACTGTCCAGGGCTTCCGAACACCCTGTATATTTTCTTATGTACCACAAAGGACATCTTACTTAAGCATTGACAATCATATCAAATTTCATTATATTTTGTGGAACATATTTCATTTGGGGCATTGAAAAATAATGCATGACGTATGCTTACTAATTTTTTTGAAACTGAACATTGTTTAGATTTTTATATGAACATAAATGCATACAAGTGTGCAAATATTTAAGTTCCCTTTAAAGTGGGTTTCCATTTTGTATATATATTTTGTTGGTTGATTTCTTACTAAAGAGCATTTGAATCGGGTTAAATTTATTGCGATAGCCTGTGGAGTTAAATTGAACTAATGAATTCCTATTTAATAAAATTACTAGATGATATTTTAACCCCAAAATGATATCAGTTCAAAGATTTGCACTTTGAACATTTAGCACACACCAATAAAAACTATTACGAGGAATATTGGAATTTCTCACAACCTATGCCCAGAAATGTTTCCGGGTCTGGTGCATATTATGTCTCACAATCTCATCTCTACTACAAAAAATTGAATCCTTTACAATTTTAAAGATACTGAACCATTTTTATAAATAATATATAGTAGTATCATCATTCAAGATTTACAATGCCAATATTTTCAAGTATACAAGGATATTCGCATTCATTTTTGACGAAAAATAACTAACCACTAATTCAACAAATCTTAGAAATAAGAGTAATTAATTTCCAATGTTTAAGTAGATAGTCAAAAACTTCTACAGTTGTTCAGTAGACACGTTCATTGTAGTCTTGTTGAAATGCATTTCCATTCAATGGTTTCTTGCGCAATGGTTACCCCCACTTAAGAATATTCGACTTTGAGTTGGTGGGGGGAGGGGGGGGGATGGCTTTGATTATTGCTCAAAAAGTCGTGAGACATTCTAGTGAAATTTGGGGATCACAATCCCCTAATAACAATTTTCCAAATGTTTGCCCATTTTTGGATAGACTTGCTAGTTTAAGAAGCATATAAAATTTGGAAGAAAATTGTATTTGAAAAGCTAAGAAAATTCTAAGGAAATCCATAATTTCCAACTGTTAAAATCATGATTTAACCTGTTTAAAAAATACAAGTTTCGAGATTTAATGATGTCATCAATCAAATTACTGAACATTGCAAGTGCTTATATGAAGTATATTAGAGTTAGATTGGGACGAAATCCTTCCTCCCCAGGCTTGAGGAGTCCAAGAAAACACATTTCCAATAAAATTCTCAGGTCTAAACATGGGATCAATAGTGTAACCAATATTACATTTGAAATGTTTTTTGGAAATTCCCTGAATTCAGAATCTTACATAGATTATTCCTTGATTTGAAAATTCCAATATTGTGCATTTTGTACATATTGCAATTATCATATGTTGTTCCTAATGAAACATATTGAATATAAAGTAAATAAAACTAATCAGTTATGCCGGATTAATCACCTTTAACCCTAGAATAGCCTTGCTCTTACGCACTCTTTAACTACCTTGCTAGTGACAATTGTCACTATTAAAAAAATCAATAGGTTTATTGCAAAAAGCTTTATTGAAGACAGATAGTATTTTAAAGAGCAACATATTTAATATAACAAAAATTCAAAGAAAATGATGTTCAAATAGCTTCAAGACAGAACTTTGAATCTAAAAAGTGGCAACTGTCACTAGCAGGAGAGTTCTAGAGTTAAGGGCACATTGAAAAATGTAATATATGTAATTTAATTAATAACTACTACTACTGCTGATGGCTTGATTAAAGTTTTATAGTACTTCAATAACATATAAGATTCACAACATGGTAAATGTTTTAAATTGATACTAAATGGAACAATATTTATCGAAGAAGATAAACTTTACATAACTAATTTCTTCTGATAGATAAATGGCGCCAAAATTCATAAATATTCCATCCCACACGATTGACGTGAAGTAACGATATAATTGTTTCTTGATAGACTAATCATTCCTTTTAACAGAAAAATAATTTGAATGGCAAATTAACGTCAATTAAAAGAGACGTAAATTAAGGCATAAATTTGAATGTTATCGCAAGATTCTTTTGTCTGAGGCGTTAACTAAGTTTCAGGAGGCTGACAAAATATTATTGTTTCTAATGAAATCATCAATAAATTCCTGGCTTCTGAATTATAAATTACGAGGTATCAACTGATTCAACAAAATGGGAAAGAAATAACTGTAAACAAAAATAGCAATCTGTAACTGTTTCAACAAAAAAACGATACACATCCCGGTTTATTAATGAGGCTCACGGAGCGTAAGCAAACCCAAGGAATTCTATCACAGCGAGGATAAATTTCACATTCATTATTTATCATCGCATTTGAATCAAATAAAAAATGACACTTCAAAACTAAGAAATACAAATACAATAATTTCGTTATTTCACATTTTTAAGCCTCATTTAACCAATACCTCATGTTTGATCCGCACTATAAATTTCATTGTGGTGGCGTTTAGGCATTGTGCTGGAATAATTAACATAGACACACAATTGGTAGTTCTTTATACATTGAATGAAAACAGAGTAATATTCACTGTTTAGAAACATGCATTTTGTGGTATCGAAGCTTTTTATAGGTAAAGCAATTTATTTTGAGAATAAAAAACCTATTTTTACTGAGGAAAAATTAATCGAATTACCTTAACTATCATTGGTACAAAAATCGACGAGATTTGAAAAACAGCAATACGAATTTTATTTAGAGGATATATTAAATGAAGCAGAGTTACTTTTAAAAACGATTATTGCTTGACATAAATGCCTTTGGAAAGAAAGGGCTAAATTAATACTAAACATTTTTACCCATCTAGCATTAGTTTTCCACTAAATATATATGCAGCAACAGTTTAAGGCAAAACGTATGAATTGTGTATGCCTCCTTGACATCACAAGTTAACTATTTGGCATTTAAATGTCCTAGCTGGCTAGGACAAAGAAAATATTGACCGCTGATGTGGTTTTTGTACTGGATCCGAAAAATTCATTTTATTTTCACAATGACTTTAATATAAACCCTATGGAATTTCAATCCCTACTGTAGATTATAATTCAAAAATATTTTCAGAATTGAAAATGTTTTCGTAGAATCAGATAATACTGCTGCTCCTATATGTAACCATTTTAGTGTGCTTAGTTTCATCTAATATGCAGGGAAATTCAAACCGACACGTATCATGACTCCGCCTCAGTAACTATTTCATCCGTGGTTTGACCAATTAAAAAGTTTAATTGAAAACGGCATCAAACAAAGAATTTAGCTTTCATATTTAAGCAAGCTAAAGCTTTTGCACTGCGATGCCTTGATGTGAACTGGTATTCTGACAGTATATACGCAATTTCATTTGCAACTCATTTATCAATAAATGGAATCTAAAATGGAAATTATTACATTTGAATAAAATTTTTTACTCAAACTTTGAAATGATTTAGTGTGGTTTTTCAAAAAACTTAACCGGTTCGACGAAATTGATTTAACACCTTGCGGCGATAACCTGCTGTGTATGTTTGGCTTGAGGAGAATAATTGTTAATTGCCAAGCATTTCTTTTTAGCTTTTATGCTGCAAATGCCCTGAATGAAGGCATGTATTACTCTGATGTAATTAGCAGAAAACTGCTGCTTTGCCGAATTTTAACTGTGAAAAATGTTAAATTTTGCACTCAAACTATTCTTAGCGTTCACGGAAGTGACGAAAACATCGATTTATGTCGAAAATTTACTCAACTTTTAATTTCAGTTTTTTGTGATTTACAGTATGATATATAAAAACTGATACAAACTTCTACAGTTCAAAACAATACTTATTTAAGGTTAAAGGATTGAATAACAGGTTTAACTAATTGATATTCCTCATGTACAATTACTATTACCGCTAATCGCTTTCCTAAACATAATGATCATACTATTCTGAAATTTGAACCCCATTGTTTACCAGGATGTTTAATTGATAAATTCAATATGATTTCAGCTTTTATTTTAACTTGTAAATTGATACCTACATTTTGAACAATTCATTTATAAAATTCTTTGTTCTTAAAGAAAGCGAAAAATTAACCTAAGAAGGAGGTCACTATATAAAGGCGTCTTATGAGCCAAATAGGCTTTTCACAGCCCATTGACATTTTCAAGAATTTTCTCAGAACTAAAGGGAAGTCAAACTTGCCAATTCTACTAGCTAGGATAAATTGTATGCAATTATTGTATATTTTTGTGTAGGTTAACTTTCAGTAATTTGAAATATAGTTATTATGTCTGGGCTGCATTGTCAAAGACTTCATCCATAAACTATTATTTGTGACATAATGAAGTTGATCATTGGAAAAATTCAAATAGAGGATTCAAGTGTTTTTGCGCCAGAAATATCATTCGCCTGGAATATATCTGAAAGTGGTCCAATATTTACTGATCAGCACACCCAAAGTCTCATTGTAGTTGGCATTTATACCTACACTCCCAAATGTTTGAACCACCAATCTATGATGGTATTTAGTAACCCACACCTTCCAAAGCAATAATAAGACCAAAGCAACACAATCTTCATAAGCGAACAAAATGTATTCATAAATTTTTCAAAGAACACTAAGATTTTTATTATTTATAGTTGGAGCCATACAATGGCGGTAGATATATTGTTGTCTTTTGACGAATGGTATGTTTGAATAGCGCACCTTTCCCAAAACAAAATGGAATTTTATATTGTTAAATAATTAATTATGTGATGATTTTAATATTTCCAATCTGGGGTTTTTCATTATGATTGGTGGCCAATCTTGCGGTTTCTTTCAATACTGTATTTGTTTTTGTAATTGTCTACTGCATATCTAATTGTCTTGTCCTATAAGCGGATGCTAAGTACTTTTCCTCAACCCAAGCAAACTTACCAGAAATTTAATTTTTTGATAAATGCTTCCTTTCAATATTAGTCATTGACAAAATTTACCTACCAGCGCTGGTGTAAATATGATATGGTGGTAATTAAAGTGTCGAAAGTTGCATCTTGTCATGTTAAATGTATGGTGTGTTTTTCAATGTTAGACGAGTTATTTTGTAAAACTAACTTTCTATTTAATATACAATTATGCATTGTATTGAAAGGTAATTGACGTGCTGAAAGTATTTATTAATACTTTAAAATGGACATACTAGCACTTTGCCACATCTCGAAAGTAATTATTTTAAATTTTTTACATACAAAATCCATTAAAATATCATTTTAATGAACGTATCTATTCTATTGTTTTTTTGAGAGAGGTAGCTAAGAAAATTCTATTAAAACAAAAATTTTTACAAAAAAATTCAAATAGGAAAATGCAGGTAAGCAAAGTCCCAACCAGAACCGTATTATTCGGAGTTAATATCGAAATTACTTTGAAATGTAAGTATAAGAATCAAATAGCGATCATTCTATGCAAATAAACAAAACGGACATTTTTTTAAATTTGTAGCCCTTTTAATAAATTATTCAAAAAATTATTGCCATCACTGTAAAAAATAACCTAGAAATATATTTCTACCATAGCTTCTATACACATATAAATACATATGATCAAAACTCAGAACAGTAATATCTTTCTTTCGATATTTCCAATGTTTTCAACAAAGTTAAAGAAAATGAGTAACACTTTGAAATATACTTTCACTATGCAATGCAGGTTTAATGCTATTTCTATTAGAATGTGTATTAGTAGGTTTTCCAAACTTTCATTTACTGTCTCTAATATTCTTTTTCACAAACCCTATCCACAAGAACATATGGTTTCAACATTTATAAAATATTTGTAACTGACCATTTGTTGCCTTTTTATCAATATGTCTCAACTGAATTCAGCAACTGGTGAAAGCTTAAAATGGGTAACTAGGACTGCACAATTACTATAATAATGAAATAATGACAATGAGTTTTTACTGTTAAACCGAGGAGTCTAGGCTTGTCCTGGAACGGGAATTTTTGTCCCACGCCCATCCCACACACCTTGACCTCTGGTCTCAGTTTGTACCATTGTTAAACGCAATTTCAAACTTTTAATTGTAAACTAATTTTATTGAACACATCGGTTTCTTTGAAGAACTCGATTATAAAATTTCCTTCTGAAAAACAAGTTATTTAACTTGATTATCCAATTCAGCTATGATTCATGTGAAAACAAAAAATGTACGCATGTATTAGATAATCAGCAATAAATTTTTGTCCCGCTTCAACCCATTCAATTATGAAAGACCTTATTCCCATCACCCTCTTCACTGGTCCCAGTACAACTGTGGAGGATTCAATTAAGTAAAATACTGAGGCAAAAATTTTACCACTGACAATTCCAATGCAATAAAAATGTATTTGTGCATAATTCTTGCGAAAAATTAAGTCATTTTAAAACCCAAAAATTGAACATATCAAAGGGGGAATTCCAAAAATATCCTGAAAAAATATTATGCCTTTACTTTAAAATATTTCAAATTTTGTTTAATTTGTTAATTCATTTTAATATATTTTTATCTACATGCATTATTCTTATTAATAGAAAATGTGTAACATTTGTTTTTCAAAAAAATTCAGGTTCCATATTTATTCTTCGCAATTATTAACATAATAAAAAATTGAAAACAAAGCCTTAACTAATTAATTTAGTACCTTCATTTTGAAGTAATTTGACCCATCGACGCCTTATTTAAACAAGACTAATTACAATTCCAACTTGAGTAATTGATTTTGTTGGTATTGTAATAAGATGATCCTGTAATAATCGAGTTCTACTTTCTACCCAACCATTTAGTGCAATTATGAGACTCATTATCTAACAATAATATCAGGTAACTATATTTGCGGTCACTAATTGATACTGGCTCACCCTTTGCTGTAATTTGCATATTGTAACGTGCTAAAAAATATAGACCTTTAAATTAAATAAGATCAACTTACAATAGCAACTGTGATTGACACTTGTTAAATTTTAAAGTAAAAAATAAGTCATAAAATACAGGAATTATACAATATTTACAAATCTAATCTATTCAGTACTGCACCATTTTATATTTAATTGAAATTTATTCTGTATGTTCATCGCCAAGATCAGAGTCTGATAGCAGACTGGCTATGTCGAAGCCACGTCGTCTTTTGCATGCTGGTGGTGAATGCGGACCACTAATAGGGACGACGGGCATTTTGTCCGATAATGTCTCTTCACAACAGTTTTTATATAAACGTTTCACTGGAGACATGTCGTTAATATGATCTAGAGTGGGGGGTTTGTCACTCGCGTCTGTGAAGTTATCGAGATGCTCAACAGAAGAGTTTGGTGAGTGATTACCATCAGAATCCTCGTCAGCCATGCTTAATCCCATAGCTTTCCTCACCTTCCGCTGAGCGTGGCGCCTTCTGAAATCACCTTTAGAGAAATCATCAATGCATGCGGAATGTATTGCCCAGTAATGTCCTTTGCCATTCGCACTGCGCCCTGCTTTAACGAAGCAATCGTTTAAAGAAAGATTATGACGAATAGAGTTGCGCCAACCTGGACCCTTCGTTCTGAAGTATGCGTAATTCTCCAGAATGTATTGATAAATTTCACTTAGAACAAGTTTCTTTTCAGGAGAGCTCAGAATCGCCATGGAGATGAGCCCAATGTAACTATGATTTGGTTTCGGTTCTTCATGAACAAATCCAGCACCATACGAAAACGGATTTACATTACTAGGTTGGGAGTCGAATCCCAGATAGTATGACAACAAGGGCATGGCATCTGACTGCCCATTTCTCAGGAAAAAGTTTGTTGCCGCTGCCGCAAATATATTGCTGTTTGAATAGGACAAAGCCGGAGAATGATTTGTCATAAATGAGTTTCTTAGAAAACTTGGCATCTTGTTTGAAGTTGGTGAGCAGTTTGTAGGCGGGAATACAGGATTTGGATAAGAAATCATAGTTAATTAGGAGACCAGCTCTTTAAAGTGAATTAAAATGTTAAATCGTCACAATTATTATAAAGAACCAAACTTTAAAAGCCGATTGCGTAAATTTGATTGGCTAATGAAAAAAAGAGATTGTAAACAATTACTTGAAAGCGGACTGGTGAATAAACAGCACAAGTCACTCAGTCATGCTGCTACAAAATAGTGATGATGGTGTAAAGCTACGTGTGTTCTTTGTGCGTACTGAATATATGTACGTTATTAGTTAATTGACATGGGGAGAACTGTATCAAATTTGCTTATGCTATTTGTCAACTTCTGTCAATTTAGATAGACGACACTTAGTCTGATCTAAAGTATTTTATACAGAAATTAAACAGTAATTATATATATTACTGTGTGCACACATACGAACAATAATTTGAATCCATTAATATATTAGTTAAATTTTTAATGGATACATTAAATGATTTTCCTGTTGTGCTTCAATTAGTAAAGAAGTAATAATAATATTTTAGTAATTATTCTTAAACTATAGTAAGGTATTCAAATGTATAGTATGCGTTGAAACATCAGTTTGCCATGTTAAATTAAGCTGTTATTTAGGTTGGATGCTTTTTTAAAATTTTCCCACACAGTCATTGTTACAAATGTTTTTAATTTTTGAATTTTGAGGAGTTAGTACAAGTGAAAAATTTTTTGGCCTTATTTGTTCTTTTCAAAAATTTAGAAGGAGATTCAAACATTCTTTTGGACGCATAAAAAAATCGACAACTGTAAGAGCTCTATGATAAATAATGCATTTGTCTTGCAAAAATATTTAGAAAAGTGTCTTATTGATGCTAAGGATATGAAAGACATAATTGGCGAGGTGGGAATCTTGGCCCAACAAAATACACCATGCTAGAGCAGCTCAAAGTTAACACAAGTATCTAACACTGCTTGTTATTATCATTAGTCTTCTCACAAAAATATATTTTAATACAATACATGTATACTATAATTTTGTAAACTTTACGTGCTTGAAGTAAATTTTTCTAGTAAAAAAGTTAAAATTTTAAATTTTCTAGACAAGGAAATTCTTCAAGGGATTAGTTTTATTTCTTTTCGGTCAAAGGGAAAATTATTTGCTTTAAACAATTGTAGATTTTATGAAGACCATAGTACTATGTTAGCTTTACTTTACAAGTAATTTTTCCAATTTACGACTTTCTAGATAACGCTTTGGAATGTATAGTAGTAAAGCTTTAGATGCAGACAGTATTTATATTTTTGATTTTCACTTGAGTAACACACAAGTGCTGTGAGGTATGGTGTATTAAATATTTATCAATTCTTCAAAGTAACCTATATTTTGTTTTTTTGCAAAATTGATAGCAAAATAATAAGCTTTAAAGACATGTAAATATTGAAAGTCTATAAAAAGTACCTCATGATTTGAAGACTAAGTGGTGAAACAAGTATGTACCAAACTATTTATATATATATATATATATATATATATATTTGGCTCGTCATGAAAATTCCTATTTAAACTATTTTTAAAGACAATATGCAAACTATTTTTTCTTACAATTTTTTGAAAATTTTTTTGTATTTACATACAATATAGTGTTAAAATTAGGTGACTGGCGCTAAGTAATACTGCAACTTGAAAACGTTGCTTAAGGCAATTAATAAGGTAATATCAGAACCAAATTTATCATATTTCTTAAAAATTTGCATATGCAGTATTTGCAATATGTGAACCATACAATAAACGATTATTAAAAGAACTCATTCTTCATACGAAATTTTGACTTAAATAGCATATTAATAAAAAATCTGGAAAATATACAATATTATTTAAAATCCATATAGATATGCTATAAATATTATTATTATTATTATTATTATTATAATTATAATAACACTAATAATAATAAAAATAATAATAATTACTATTATTATTTCTCCTCCAATCAATTAAAAATTAATATTAAAAATACGTAATTCGTTATATTTTCCCTCAATTCCGTAAAAAAATAACAAACAAGATCGAATTAATTGTTAACAATGTTTCAATAAAACAAAGTGATCATGTTATTTAGGTGCTGATATTGACAACGATTTAAAATTTGATAAATTTCTTCTACAAAAATTTAATACTTATACCACCTCAGAAAATTTGAACTAGATTATCACGTCCAATTATTGAATACATTTTGTATATCGAAATTACGTTATTGTTCGTTTTTATGTATTAACATTAATACAAAAGCAGGTATTTATTATTAAAAACTTTTAATTGGTCATTAAAAACATTAAATTTTGCATGTAAACATGATCATGTTTGTGAATACAGATGAAAGTAATATATTATCCGCGCTATATCAAGTACAATTCCATGTAGCTTCAATTTTATTTAAGTATAAATATGGCTGAGAATCAATTTTTCTTGATAATTACTTAAAAGGAAGTCCATGATCACATGCATTTATTTGCATCAGTATTTCCTATCCTAGTTTTCATCGAGCAGTTTCTAAGATTTGGAATAATTTAGAAAATGAGATTAGAGTAGAAAAAATTACAAAAAATTTAGAAAAAAATTCCGCTTTTACACCGATAAAGCACAATTGGAGACACAAGCATGCTAAACACATTTACCGATTTCTTACACTGAGTTCACCGAATACATAGCCACACACATTCATTATTATTATTATTATTATTATTAATATTATTATTATTATTATATATTATATACTTAGTTTCTAGTATAATTGTATCTTTTTGCAAATATATTGCCTTGGCTCTTATTTATTAATAATATTTTTATTATGCAAGGCTTTTTTATGAAAGATTTTCACATAAAAAATTTCACTGTTTTCAATCTCATATCGACTTAGAGTGTAAAATTCAGATGAGGGCTTATTCATATTCTTAAGCATATTAACATTGTCAAGAAATGATTGACTTAGTCTGCATATGAGAGACTTACGAATTTATGTAAACCTTAAACGCGAATTAAATTGTCCATTTTCTTCAAAAAAAATTTTAAATCATACCCAAATACTCATAAGTATTTCATCAGATTTATCAGTTGGTACATTACAATGGAAAGTCGTGAAACCTATAAACTTCATGCAGTAAATTACCTTCACAGAATACTGATAATATCATTTAATCAAAATATACTACATAACTATCATTCTACTAAAATAATCCAACTAAAAAAATTCTATGGCCCAACCCTCAAAACAAAATTTCCCAAATCACAGCTCCTTCTTGGGAATTTATGTGACAACGATGATGCTATAGTCAATTATTTCAAAATATTTATTAATAGTAACAATTTTTTGAAATTTCACTTTTCAATATATATATATAAAATATTAGAAAAACATAATATCGAATCATTAGAATGCCTTTTAAAATTAAATTGCCTCTTACTATTTTGGAAAAGACCTTCAGTAGAATTACAGAAAAATATACACAAGCGAACTAAGACTTATCACAAAATCAAATTTAAAAAGAAAATCTTTGAAAAATCATTTACTAATTTTACAATTGATTTATGGAACAAACTCCCTCCAGATATTAAAGAAGAACGAAATTTCAATAAATTTAAAAAATCATTAAAAATTTCACTAAAAGGAAGAAGATCCAACTACTTATCAAATTATAGGACAAAGTCTATAAGCTATAACAAAGCTATTGAACGATGAAAAACAATTATTTATATCATCAAGGACAATAAACTTTTGAAACCAAGACAAAATATTTTTTCAGAACCAAGTTAATTTAAATTAGTGTTTTAATTCTTCATAAGTGTTAATCACTTGATTTGTAAAAAAACAAAAGAATTAATTATTATTATTATTATTATTATTATTATTATTTGAGAAATTTTAAGTGTTAGCAGTAACTATTAGTGATAAAGATTTTACTTTCATATAAAATTTATAAAGAGACGCCGATATTTTAGCAAGATATCACAACACAAATGGATCATACCATTTTATTCCTGCTATTATTTCGAACAAACACCCATTCTTTGATTGTAAGGTTAGGCTGTCTAAACACATTATCGGCGTTAAAGCTTTACATTAATTTAAATGAAGTATTTATAAATCTAATAATAGGAACAAAACCATGCTGGCTTACTTTTAACAACAAAATCGAAAAGTAAACAAAGCAGGGCATATTATACGTCTATTAAAATTAGCTTTTACTTCATTGAACTAGCCTACTGGGAAAAATAGCCATTTACTTGTTATTCAATAGGGACAGACATAAGTGCTTTGTGTCCCAATGTGATAACAATTATAGAATTATCCAAATTGACACTTTCTGCAGTGGTCTAAGTGGAAATATTGATAAATGTTTATCATTAGGCTGTACAGAAGCTTTTAAAACATTTAATAGACTGCCTCCAAGTCGAGAAGGAAAACGACTTATCAGCAACTTTTAGGCGCCAATTCGATGCCTGCCATAAAAAGCATGTAGAAATTTATGCAATCAAAAATGATGCAGATACGAGGAAGACCTAAAATGTAATTACCCTACGTGACAAATAAGCCCTTAGTTTGATCTTCAAGTGTTTGCTGGCTAATTATGAAATCCAATAGACACAAGTGAACAATAGAAGACAGTGTCAATCAAATTCATCTCTGATGAGGCTAATACTTTAACCAGTTGGACGATCAGCATATAAATGAATCGAGATAAAAGCGCGTTTGTTTGAACACATTTTCAAACAGTCGGTGCTTTATAATTGCCAAATAACAGCATAATCAAACGCTTTCATTAAAGATTTGACTTATTACTCAGAACTGTTTGAATTTCATAAACTTTATTCTATTAAGATTGCTAAATCTTAGCTGCATTCAGATCAGAAACAATTTCTTTAAATTACTTAAAAGTTTCTAGAGTAATATCAACTCAGAATACACTTTATAGGTTAGATATGTTTGAAATTTCAATTGAACATGTTCACATATTTAATAAATAACGCCAGCATATATCGTTTACATTTTTCCTTTATCCTAATATGTTCGTGATTTATAGCATGTAATCTAAAGGAATTTTCTGAAGATCAACAAAATTACTACTATAACCATGAAAATATTAAATTCTAGCGGTTATTCAATAGAATTTTTTTAAAACCAATAGCAAATTTTCTTAATACGTTCATTGTTGCATAAATTTTAAAAATTTACATTAACTGTAAATAAATTATGATAAGGAATAAAAAAAATTCTTCAATCAAATTTTTCAATTAATATTTCTTTGTGTTTTTGGCCTGGTTTGGACCTGGTATTTTTGGTCATTCAATATATGGTTAGTAAATTATAATTAGAGGACATTTATAGCTTACTCAATTTAATCAAATCGTCCGTATACGTTTTTCATTTTTCATGTTCGATAATCACTTTCTTACATATTTATGTTCTTCATTACAAGTCGCAATATTAAAAAAATTAAAAATATTCAATTTTAAGTTGTAAATAGCATTTTTTAAATTACTATTTTTTATTTTTGTGTAGTTCCAACAATTTTTTTTACTTAAGAAATTCTTGAAAATAAGAAAAATGTTAAAAACTGATCTTTGCAAAATACATTTATTCAAAATGAAGTTGAGAATTCACTAATGCCTAAAATAAACAATTCCACAACGATTCTGAATCAATTATGCATAGAGAAATTATTATAAATTAACTGCGGAAATGGACGCATCTCCCAAATATGAACTTAAAAGAATGTAATTAATTATTCATACTAGCAATCAAATACTAAATAAATTTGTACAAAATATTAATCTGAAGCTATGAATTCTATATTAGCTATTTAAATAATTTGTTGCGTGAGATTAAAATGGAAATTTAAATAATCGACGTATTGCTATTGGAAGAAAAGCATGAGTTTTGATTGGTTGAATTCTATGTAGCAATAAACACGGAATTTGTTTGCGATTAAGAATGGAATAATTGATTAAATATTTTTCCTAAAAAATCAAATGAAAATAATAGTGAGCAAAATTTTAGAATAACACCCGATGTAACTGCAATGTGAAGCCTAATTATCTTCATCGGTTCATTTGTTATATATTGAAAAATTAACAAGACATTCTCCATCTATATTTAATCCATGAATGCTATGATAATTTTGCAAGATTTATGAAATCATTATTTGCTTCTTACTGAAATTACTAGTTGCTGAAGTCCTTTCATAGTTTACAGTAATGTTCTTTATTAAAATATAGATGTCAATAAGGTTCTTAAGTCCCTTTATTTTGAAAATTCGAGTTTTTATTAATTCAATGATTTTAATTATAATAATCCTACAAGACATAATCAAATGGAGAAAGTTTTTAGAAATGCAGAGTTCTTGTAGACAGTCTTATTGAAATTTCCGAATAGTATAAGAATTTAAAATTTATTTATCTATATGGCATTGTTTTGTCAAAATTTATCTATAACCATTAGAAACTCTATTGTATTGTAAAACTTTAATGATAGTTCAATAGGGTGCCTTCAAAATAGAGCTTTGCGGGACCAGTCCCGATTCCGGTATGTGGTCCCGTGGGACCATATACCGAGACAGGGACCAAAAATAAAGTTCGGGACAGGTACCGGGACTGGACCGAGACCAGCGCTACGGTACCAGATAGCAGTTAAACACCAAACCAAGCCATTTGACACTTTTGAAATATTTGCCTTTTGGAGAAATGCTCTATACAAGACACTTTTAATTGATAAGTCGACTTTAATCAATATACAAAAAGTCGCCACGCACTCCTTACAGTTGGCTGGTTTTCAATTACTTCCGCCTTTATTGAGCCTACTTTAACAAATTACACTTGATTAGTCAATTCATACGTTAGGTAAGCTGCAATTGCGTCCATATTTGATTCGGACAGTACAAACGAAAGTAACTGCATGCTGCAAGTAGCCAATCCTGCTCTCAATGCAATTGGGATGGATAAATATTCACTCTACCTAAAAGACTGTTCCGCATTAAATTTCGACAATGATTTCGAGATTTTAACCTTCTGGAGAAATACACCTTATGCGAAACTGAAGCAAATTGCTCGATCCTATTTTGGGCATTCAAGCTTCTGAAACAATTTCCGAGGCCACGTTCAGCTCTGCAGGCCTAACAGTCACAGATAGGCGCAGTTCCCCCGATCCCGCGCACGTAAATGAACTTTTGGTTTTGCAAAATTGAAGTGAGCTAGCCTAATCCCTTTATTGTTGCAAGTTGTATACTATTTATTTTTGTTAAATTTACTCTTAAATTCATTATTATATTCTTAATACCTGTAGTTTTTATTACCGGGACCGATTACGGGACCGAGACCAGAAACCGGAACCATTTTTCTTTTCTGGACTAAAAATTTGAGGTCTCGCAAAGTCCTACTTCGAAACCAATAGCAATTATTCAAATTTTATTTATTACGCTATTGATTTCTAAAACAGTGTACCCTATTCCTTTATCAGATAAATATTGTATTATTGTGATGGAAAGTAACGAAAAACTATCTTGAAAATCAAATTTTTCGAAATAGTGCAATGCAAGTTACCATGATAAGTAAAAAATGAAGTAATACATTATTTGATCAAACATTTTTTTAGAATATTTTAATACATGTTAAGAAAATAAACATTGTATCACCCATCCAAAATTAGCTTTTGAAGTACTACTGCAAACAAATTTATCAGGTGATTAGAGAACATATCAGTTCTTTTATATACAGGCAACCCCGCCTAAGTCGGACTTGTGGACTTGGTTTGTACTAGTTCCGGGAAAACCGAGATTTACGATAGCCTAACTTTTGTGCAAGCAATCTGATGGTTGTTATGAAAGAAGTTGTTTTGAAAATATTGCTGTGTGTTTACATATTGGAGTTTGTCTCTTCTTTATTAATAGTACGAGTTACGCGAAAATCCTACTTAGGCGGGGTTGCCTGTATTATTATTGCGCAAAATTTGGCTAATTGTTCATCGAGTGTCACCAACTTCTGGCCAATAGTTCTTTAATCCGTGAAATATTAAAGCTTCAGGTATGAACATTAAGGTTTCCATAGTTTTTTTCAACAAACAATCTAAGTAATTATATGAAGAGCTTACCTTAAAATATTTTCATTAAGTTGACAAAGAGTTAAATCAAATTAAGAAGATTGCGAATCATTGATAAAACAGAATATATATATATATATATATATTTAATAGCTTTATATTCTGCATGCTTATTTT
Organism: Hofstenia miamia; assembly: GCA_900660155.1. Classification (NCBI taxonomy): domain Eukaryota; kingdom Metazoa; phylum Xenacoelomorpha; order Acoela; family Hofsteniidae; genus Hofstenia; species Hofstenia miamia. The sequence goes on along the minus strand of CABFPE010000116.1, from coordinate 1,494,074 downwards.
CACTGTGCAAATTATATATATATATATATATATATATATACATTATTTACAAATTACATACTTACAATATATAGTAAAAATGCACACAAAGCTTCTTACAATAAATGTACAAATAAAATTACAATACAATAAAATTAAAAAAAAAACAATTTAAATTAAAAACATAAAAATTAAAAACATAAAAATTTTCGCCATATATTTAATTTACTTGAATATCCGTATTTAAATTGATTAGCAAGCCTTTTTTATTTTTAACAATTTCTTTAACTTATGTAATGATGAAAATTTACCTACATTTTGTGGTAGATTGTTCCAGATTTTAGCCGTTCTTGTTGTGAATGCACCTTTCCAGTAATTATATATATATATATATATATACAGTACTGGCCAAAAGTTTGGGAACACTTTCCAAATTTAAAAATTTTTGTATTTTACACTAAAAACCGCCATGTAGAAACAATATAATAACACAATGTAGAAATAATATGATAACACCGTGTGGAAAGTAAATAGTTATTTCAGAAAAACTCACTAATATTTTGTATCTCCGCCATTATTGGCCAAACACGCAGCAATGCGATTTGACATTGACTCGACCAGCTTTCTACAATAATCATCAGTAATCTCTGTGCACCATACCACTTTAATTTGCTCCTTGAGGTCGTCGAGTGATGTGCATTGGCACTTCCTCAGACAGTTTTTGATGTGATGCCACAAATTTTCTATGACGTTGAGGTCTCGGGAAATTTTAAGCCAGTTCTCATTAGCCGAAAGTCTTGTGATGCAATCCTCTGTTTCACAACTTTGGCGCTGTGGCAAGGAGCACCATCTTGTTGTAGTACAGAAGTTCCGCGAAGCTGCATAAACATGGGAACTTTCTCCTGAATTATTTTGAGGTAGGTCTTGGCTGTGACTGTCTCGTTGTAAGGAACAAAATGCAGACCAGCACGCCCATTCGCAGTTATAGCACCCCCAAATCATCACAGAGGGTGCTGAGCGGACAGTTTGTTGCGTGTAACGTGTGTTGAATCTTTGGTTTCTTGGTCGTCGAACTTGTGGCCGGTATGATGTAAACTAGCAAATCTTGAATTCGTTACTAAACATTACTTGATGCCACATCTCAGCAGTGTAGTGTTGGTATTGCCTGCAGAAGCGCAACTGGTCTCGAATGTTCTTTGAAGACAATCGGGGTTTGCCTGCCGGTTTGCACGATGGAAGGTCAACGGTAGTTTCAATCGACGCCTAATGGTGCGTGTTGATACATTCTGCTCTACCGCACCTAGATTTGTTTGACTTTAGAAGATGAAGAGAATGGTTGATTTACGACGTAACGATGAATGAGACGGTCAGTCTGAGGGATGTCACTTTTGGTCTTCCAGGCCGCTTGCGAGAGGAAAATTTTTGCAGTTGCTGATAGCAAGTAACACTTCTGGATACCGAAGATACTGGCACGCCCATTCTAACAGCTATAGCGCGATAATTGTACCCATCCTCGTACAAGATATGAATTTGAGCACGCTTTGTTGGTAAAATTTCACTACCACGGACCATATTTCAAACTATAATGATAGTGCATTTTCAGTGAAAATGTATTGTGTGTAAATCTAAAGTTATGTTAATTTGATTAGCTAAATAAATCTGTTGTAAATTCTAAGAAAAAATAGGGAATTTCAGGAATTTTACGAAGTTTTCAGAAAACAGCATAAAACACGCTTTGGACAGGTTACTGTTCCCAAGCTTTTGGCCAGTACTGTATATATAAATTATGGATGGCTAATATTTACCTGGATGCCACTCACCAATGCCAGGATGATGCCATCAACTGTTGGTGGGAAAAGTAGCATAAAACGAAGATTAGGGAAATTTTATGCATCTAAAATAACAGTTTTTGAGCAAACGTTGTGTGTTTGGTTCAAATACACAAACATTTATTTAGGCATTTAGGACAAGTTAAGCACTAGGGGGAAATTTTTGAATGAATATAGAAGTTTTTCTCAATATAATACGCAATTTTGACCGTGTTGATTCTCTATTGTAAATGACATCAGCCTGGCAAAAACAGAAATGTGTGTCAAATCCAAGTAAACTGTAGATAGTAGAAACGCATATTTACAATAATAACTTCTTTCTATGTATTGTACTGTTTTACCAAAATTGACTCATAGGAACTACACTACATTATATGATGAAACTTTAGTGATAATTCAATAGCTTATTCCAAATTAATATAATATTTAATACAAAAAAGAATGGAATTCCTTGTTGAGATGCTCGGTTGTGGACCTTGTGAATTCACCGTATTTTAGAAGAGGCGGATGGTAAAGGGCTTTGAAGGAACTTTGTCGGAATGTAGTGCAGCTTGAAAAGATTTAGAATCAATGCTTCTTAAGAGCTTCCAAGTGTTATTTATGTGTTGCCAAGCTGACTCCTTCTGGGGAAATCATCCAGAACTAAAGCGTTTAAATACCTATAAAAAATCATTTACATACATTTGCTTTTTTCAAATCCAACGAATTAGAAGAACTTTAACCGAGAATCTAGCAAAATTCATATTTTATCAATCTATAACTTTGTCACGCTATCAGAGTAATTTTTTAAATTCACTACGCCTTTCAAATTCAAAGTCAAACTAATAGATTGAAAAGAACAATGGTCCCAGGATTTACTCTTGCGCTACTCCACTGCTTATTAAGTGCTTTTTTGATTTACACATCCCAAGATTCACTATAAAATGCATATTTCTCAGATTTGATTGCAACAATTATACAGTTCTCAAAATAATCTTTTTGAAAATGAATGTCTTCAGAAACTTGCTATGGTTAATGGAACTAATCTTCTTGGAATAGATTCAAGCAAAATGAGCCAATTCGTGGATTTTTAAGTAATTTTGTCGGGGTGTAGTCAAGGCAGTAGTTGTTGAAAAATTTTGCCCATATGCAACAAAACAAAGTCTGGGTGGGATACTGACTTCAAGTTAGCACTACGATTTTTTCAATATACATGGTTGATACTGAAAGTCTTGAAATTGCTCTAAATTTATCAATAGCAACGAATTGTTAATATAGCAGTCAACTTCCAAGCATCAGTTAAATTACGAGTACTGGTGCTGAAGCAGATAATGTGTCCGTAAGATACAGTAATGCAATTTTGTAAACCTTGTTAGGAATTCAGTTCCTTTAAAAGGATTCCCGTAAAGTAAGACAAGGTGTCATCATCAGAGAGAAATTGATGCTCTAAGCTTTTATCGTAACCAGATTGTTTAATTTGGGCAAATCAGGAAGCAATGCTATTTATATAGTACTTTCCCCAAATTCCCAGACTGTTGCATAAACATATAATAGCTTCTTTATTTGATTGACCTCGCACATGTTCATGGCGTCGCAAATCGCTCTAAGTATTTCAACTATACTTACAATTTGTATCCATATGGACGACTCTTTCAATTGCAGAATTGATCGTTTTTAAAAACGTGCAAAATTTGATAATAAGTCAATAAGTATGAAATACTTCTTTAACAGCTTTATTCGAGTAATCTTCCCATGCAATAGGAATAACTTTCCGAAATCACTGAAGTTGCTTATTTATCGCACAAGGTTTTTACAAAATTTGATAAAAAATAATTTGAAAGTTAATGAAAATATTGTCTTAAAAATATTATCCTTCTTTTTATTCAAAGCTGATCTCAAAGATAATATATAATAGGATTTAGTTGCTTTCAGTGTAAGTTGATCTTATTATTGAATTAATAATCACAGATCTTTAAGTGATTCGATATGTATGTAGATGTTTCATGTCCAATCCATCGCATGTCTTGAAGCATCAGTTATTGCTTGATGAATAATAACAGCTGCATGGAATACTGTGAGGTTACATAATTCTTTAATTTTTTCTCAGTTAGCAAAGGGTTACCCATTTCAGTAGCAAGTCTTAACACTCCATATATTCAAACTTTAGTGCCTATTACATGATATATTTTTTGTTTGTATGTCACTCTGACTACTATCTTCATAAACTTTGGTAGGTCCCGTGCCCGCCCGTATCCCAAACCCGCAATGCCCGTAGCTAAATGTTATTTAAATAAAATAGATTGAATAACAAGAAAAATTGCTAGTGTGTTAATATTTATTTACATAACTAAAAGTTCATAGCGCCTATCAATGTAGCATCTCAAAAAATTTGAATCATTATAATTGCACACCACTAAGCGGAGGAAAACTAAATTGATTAGCTTCAAAATAAGTGTTATGCGTTAATTCAATTTGCAAGTTCATGCTTTACAACAAAGTGAAATAGCTCGATTTAAACAAGAAGGCTTAGTCAGCAATAAATCATCGTAGATGGTAGACTATTATAGATTAATAGATTTTTGTGTTAAACGTGTTTGAAATAGACACTTTCAATTTTTCTATTGAAAAATCGACATCGGGAATAAAATTTTTAAAAATCCTTTCAAGTTCTTTAAGAGATCAACAACATAATATGCAATAGTGAAATGTCAGGCGAAACCTTCATGACAGGGATTGATCGTAGATGCTTTTCTAGATGATAAAGAAACGTCAGAATTTATTATTTCATTTTCCAACTAATGTATGAACATAGCAAATTTCATACGCACGAAATTGAAGATATTTCTCAGATTATTAAATGAACCTAATTTCTTCCCATGAGAGACTATCCCTACTCGTTCATAAATAATTTGACTCAAACTGTATTTAATATTGAAATTATAATTATAAATTATAATTTTTATAAATACTGGTTATTTTTAATATTAAGACTTGTGAAAGAGCTATTGAAGTTCTCCAGGATGTTGTAAAGAGCTTGCAAATCAGGCGAAAATACATGAACTAATTGCTCTCTAAATTAAGACAGCCTGCTTATTATTTCTAGATAGACAAACAAATTACGTCAAAACAACATAAAGTACTTTTGTTGGCATCATTGAGAAGTCTAATTTTACAACTACAACGTTATAATTAAGGACTGTTCCCAAAAGATTTATGAACAAATTTTGGTAATTCACTGACAAATCCAGCATTAAATCAATTAATTGACAACACGTGAAACTATGAAAATACTTTAAATGATGAGCTTGTTCATCTTTTACTGGAAACTGGGTCTTAGTTATTACAATATAACACTAAAATGCGGGTAAGACCTTGTAAAATGGAAAAATTGCAATAATTCTACTCAAAGGGTACGGAATGGCTTCTGAAGTTAACAACCAACTATTTTTACGCTACAATATAATACACATGTACATGTACAGAAGTAGGATAATGTTTATCAATGCAATATCAGATGACAATTAAATGGAATTCTTTGAAATTGAGGAAGACTGTTAGTTTTATTTAGTTACTAACATACTAATTATCTGTTGTAATTTTTGTTGTAAATCTATAAAAATTAGTGTTTCACAAAATATCAAGGGCTTCTAAATACAGGGCTGCTCACTTGAGAAACCGGTAGGTGTTCAGGAAGGCCTATTAGATTTTTATGAAACTTTGTTATCTAGAGTAGTCTTTGGTGCTGAATTCGAAAATGAATTTAATTTTTTGATTTAAGGTCTATGTTGACAGGTACCGGCTGATACTCAAAATATTCAAAAATGTTAATTATTGTGATTAATTAGGTATTGTAATCTATTCAAGCAGCTATATTATATCTTAAAATTAAAATAAATCATTAATATTGTAAGCTGAATGTCTATTGCAGATAAAAACGCTCTTTGGAAGGCTTTCTCGACGGTTCGGTATTGCCCTCAAATACTCTTCTTTCAAGTCAGGATTTTCTGGTAATTTAAAAACTGGAATGTATTTCCTTGTTGATGTATAATTTGATTTGCATTTGTAAATACTGCATTTATTTGGCATTCTAAAACAATGTACATCATATAGCAACTGTTCTATTGCTCTATTCATGCAGTATAACATAAGTCAATAATCAAATGCTTTCCGTAATTAGAGAACCATAACATGAACAAGCTCTCTGTAATTGTAAAGCTAATAGCTAAAACACTTTGGGGAGCCCTTGTCCGTTAAGACTTCAGTTATTAGAAATATATAAACGACCAGACTAGAAGTGAACTGAAATTTTTCTGATAAAATTGTATTAAACAATTACATAGAATTATTAGGCATTACTAAACTTAAGAACAAAAGTTAACATAAATGACAGTGTCGCATGATGATTGCAACTGACCTCAAAATATCACTATTGTAGCATCGGCTGGTAGTTGTTATTACTTATCGGCCAGACCTCGCGCTTTTAGTGTTGGTGACTGGTGTTGTCATATTTGTACATATTGTAAATAGCAGTGTATATAAAGAACGAAGCATTTGTAAAATAAAAAATAGTTTGAACTGTATTCTCTTCTTGTTCGCTAGAATCACCCCAGCGATTCTACACTATATATATATATATA
>CABFPE010000116.1:1459104-1481535 GCA_900660155.1 Hofstenia miamia | reverse complement strand
AGTTCTTTTGTTGTGTTATACTCCAGATTGTAAATTTTTGTGTTTTTATTGTTAAGGAGTTCAATTGCACCATCAATTGATTTTTCCAATGGTACATCTGTGTATAGACTCTCAATATCATATGAAACCATATAACCTTTTGTGTTTTGTTTTATGATATCATTTGCAAATTTTTTAGCATTGATGTTGATATTTGCTTCAGGTAATAAACTTAGCTTTTTGTTTAGGGTTTCAGATAATTTTTTGTTAATACTTCCACATGAGCTGGCAATCGGTCGCAACGGACATTCTGGCTTGTGAATTTTTGCTAAGCCATATAATTTTGAAGCATAACCGCCTAATGATTTTGTATTCTCATAAAATGTTTCAGATATCTTTTTTTCATTCTTCATTTTCAGTAATTTTGCATTAAATTTATTTTCAAAGCAAATTGCAGGTGAATTCTTTGCATTTGCGTGTAATTGAATTTTTTCCAATTCATCACCTTTTAAAATGTTCATCATTTTTTTCTCATAGTCATCTCTTTTCATTATTGCGATTCCAATACCTTTATCATATGGGACAGCTTTTAAGTCATTTTTTCGTAAAAACTCTTGTAGTTTTTTTAAATTGTTTATCATATTTTATATTCTGTGGATTTTTTTTACATATTTATGCATTATCCCTGTAAGAATTGAATGAGTGTTATTACTAAATTGATCTTTTTTATCAAATAACTTGCTAGATCTTCAAATTCAGTAAAAACCAATTTTTTTAATTTGGATGTGATGATTTGCTTTGGACCTTTTTCTAATACTTTCAAAATGTAATCAGGTATTACAACTTGTGTAAAATTTCTAAAAGTGATTGCTACGTTAAAAACATTAATACGTTGTTTATAACAAAGCCACTTTATTTTCTTAGTCTGTGATATTTTCTTTTTCTTTATAATTGACTTAGTGAAAATTCGAATACAGTTAAATATAAAAGCAATGATATCTTGATGCAGACCTCTTGATTCTAATTTTTCACGTTTTGTTGTTAATTCTATAGTTTTTTCAATAACTTTTGTCTTTGTATGATAGATTTTTTTAATTTTTTGACATCTTTATGAAAGCATCCGTTAGATGCTCCTAAAAAACGACACATGTAGTAATCGTTCAAATTACTGAAAAAGTAATTAAAATTGGCCGATAATTTTTGGCATGAAACGATCATTTTTCTTAAAAATAGAAGTGATATAGACAAGTTGTAGATAAATCGGAAAGTAATTACTTTATGCATTCGTTAAACATAATTTGAGGGACTGACTATAACACCTGCAGTGGTCTTAAAAGCCCACTAAGGAATTGTGAGCCTAAGCTCCGGAATTGCTCTTAAAGTTATAAAACTTGTGGTAAAACACAATATTCAGGGATAAAGAATTTGGCGTTTTTTTAATACTTAACGTTTAGCCATTGAATTTTGCTAAATAAATAGTCTTGCTTAATTCGTCAAGAATTTCATATCCCCTTCAGACATGCACATTGTATTGAAGAGCTAAAAAATATTTATATGGCAGCTCACCCTTGCTAGTCTCAATTGTTTGGGATGACATTGAAATTTTTTTTCTTTTGCTAATATTTTCATTGAAATTGTCTGTGCAAATTTGTACCACTGTGACTTGATCATGTAATTTTGTATCAAAGGCATACTATTTTAATGACATATTTTTGTTGAAATTATTTTATTTAGAGTTTCTTACGAATTATGACATTGAGATCATGCAAAAACTTGTTTCTTGTGAAGGTATATTATGATTTGTGAATAACTCAATTTCAACTAGTTTCCCATTTTGCGGACTACTAATTTTTACAAGGTTGCTTAGATACTAAATTATGCCAATATTTAGACCAAATTAATTTTAAGATATCGAAAAAGTAGCCTAATTTAATAAAGAAATGTATTCAAAGTTGAATATAAATTCATATCTCATAAAAATCTAGTTTTTACATGTGTACAATTGTACACATTGTATCTCAAGGTATATATATGTCTCCACTGTTGAAATGTCTTATTAGTCGAAAACGACATCTTCGGCGCCGAAAACGTACAAGAAAAGTTGGAGATATCTCAAAGTATTTATGAAACTATAATAGATAATGTTCGTAAGCGCAGTCGCAAAGGTGCCTCCAGCTGGTGGAAATTTGTTAGCTCCCAGATTGGAAAAATAAACTCAGATGAATTACAAGACATCAATGTCGATTACCAACTTGAGATTTGCTCAAATATCTACAACTGAAAACTATTTTGCCCCCTATTTAGAAACATTTTCGCCAGATGATCCCATTCTGCAATTTTCGCTTCATGAGGTATACTATGCAATGCGATTTTTGCGCAAGACTACAAGTGGACCTGATGATTTACCCTCATAGGTTATACAGCAGAATGCACATAACCTTGATGAGGTTTACCAGCGTGTTTTTAATATTTCCATGAAAAATCAATGTTTTCCTAATGTTTAAAAGCATTCCAAACGCCGTTCCATACCAAAAGCTGGGAAACCAAAATCTATGAACAACTTAAGACCAATATCCCTCACCTGCATAATGTCGGGCATATTCGAATGTCTTGTACATCGGAAATACATCGCCTCACCATATAGCTCCTGGCTACGGGCTGATCAGTTTGGTTTTAGAAAGTATGGCTCCACTGAATCTGCTGTCATCACTCTGAAAAATATCTGTAATGAATACTATCAAAATAAATCTGATTATGCGCGACTCAGCAATCAATCTCTCAAAAGCTTTTGAACGAGTAACCCATCATCTAATAATTGCCAACACGCTCAGAATTGTGCCCGCTATCAACCCATATATTATTAACTGGGTGTCTGATTTTGTCAAATAGCTTGCAGATTGTTGAATACAACAAACAGTGATCAGGTATATTATTTACTAATCGTAGAGACTGAGACAACTTGCGGAATAGTACCAATAAAACGAGTTTTTGTTCTATGAAAGCAAACCACAGGTACTATTAAGTTCAAAGGTCAAAATTTCCCGAATCCACTTTCTACAATTCTTGGATTCACTATCGATGAATCTTTTGGCTTCAGCCTACACAACAATAAGACATGTAAAAAGGTCGTATCTATGCTATACATTCTCCAAAAATTAAAAGTTCTCCGTTTTTAAAGTTATTATATTCCATTATGGTGCTATCTGTTTTTGAATATTGATCGTCTGTGTGGGGTGGAGAAAAAGAGTATCTTCTGAACTCTAGATTTAGTGCAAAAAGAGCTGTCAATCTTGGTATCATTGAAGATTACACTCCATTCGAACAATTATCAGACAGAAATGACAAAATCACTAGCAATCCATAGCATCCGCTTTCCTGCATGCTGAACATAAGGACATCCTATTCAAATGAGAGACTAGGAACGCGCCTTCCAGCTTGCAAAAATGTGAAAAAGGAAAGAACTTTCAATTTTTCTAGACCGGTTTCTGCGAAATAGTATCCATTGAAGTCTCAATCTTGATTCTCTTGTATTGGAGTAATCAATATAATACATTATTATTATTATTATAATCAGTAATGATTTTTCCGCATGAATTTTTATATGAAGCAAAATTATTAGAAGTTTGAAAATTAAAAATAAAACACTTAAGTTCTTTCAATGCAAAGGGAATGACAATCTAAGTTTCATTGCTAATGAAGTTGACTTTACTATTTAAGTAGAAAAGATTTCTTATATCTACAATTTGATATATTTTGGTTGCGATAAAATAGGAATTACACATCGATATATGTAAGTCATTTAAAAATACGCATTGAAATACGAATAAGTGCCTTTTGCCATTTTGAGAATACTATAATGACCAAAAGAGAATCGTTGAGAGCATCCAAAGCGAAGACAAACATGCTTCACAAGAAATAGCCAATCCACACTTCCTATACATCTAGATATTTGTATTTAATTTTTGGGACATATGTTAATTTTGAGTGTTCTTAGTCCTTCCATAATGATTAAAATGCAATCACACAGATGTATAAACATCTGAAATACAAATGTGTTATTGAGGGACATTCGGAATAAAATATCTTTCATTGGAAATTACTTCAACTAGCATTATCAAAAGCATGTCAACAATTGTACACGTTTATTCCAATACAGATCACCCAAAAAATAAATCATTATAATGTTAATTTTATATGTATTTATTTTCTTAATAAATTGTAAATTTGGTGATTTTAAAATTTATTTATGCTGATTTATTAAAAATTTTTCAGGTGCTTCTTCATTGATATTCTCGTTTTTGGAGAATATTCATGATTAAGAACATCATTGGCGATTACACCATTTGCAATATTTTTGTCTATTTTCTTCTATATATACCATTCCACAGCACTAAATCCATCAAAGTAAATTTGATACGATATTTCATTGACTGCCAATATTGTAACAGGCCAGCAAAAGGTTGTGCAATAAACAAAACTTTCTCCAACCGAAAGCATCATGCTTGAATGTGAGCATAATCAAGGCAATTATATTGCAAAATGACGTTTTATTGGCTGCCCTATATTTGCTGGTACCCAAGAACTTGTTAATAATTTTCTTCTAACCGCAAATACCAGTTGAATTGATTATGATAACGCTAATGAGATAAATTGGCAACACCTGGTTCACATAGGTTAGCAAATTACCCTGATTAATGATTTCACTAATTAATTAATTGTTCTTCGCAAGGTGTTGCCAAATAAGAACAATTAAATTGTCCATTATCATGTGCTCCTTATTTGCAATACTTATAATATTTAATAACTTACCTAAATGCGTTTTAACAATATGGGAAAAACTCAAGTATAATATTTTCTGAAATAATTCAATCGACAGTGCACATAAAACAAAGGGTATATAACAGTGAAATTTCTACTTAAATATATTTCGATATTTAGTACCTGCATGAAAACTAACAAAAATAAATGTTTTTGCTAACATTATCGCTAAATAGAACATTTGCAACAAACAATTTTATTAAGATTGACGTTATGAATAATTTCAGAAATGCATTGTACCCATTTTCTAGCTGTTGCCATTTGGCTACACTATGCAGCTTAGAGTTAAAATATTTTATAATTACTAAATTTTTTAATTTTTGTAGGCAAGTACTTACAAAGTTTTGGAAGAATTAATAAAAGAATTTCTAATTATTCGGTGTTCCTAAAAAAACAAAAAGTATAAATAATTAAAGTAATAGTCTATATTTTATTTTTCCAGTAATTCGTCAACTGCACGTTTCGATTGGGGAATGTTCAAGAAATCTGAACAAGGCGCGGTAGCCAAGAAGCGACCTGAAACTTCAGCCATTGCAAGCAATAGTTGGACTGATACTTAAATTACTTTTTAACTGCTCTGTTTCAATCGAAGCATCTACGAAAATATTCTTCAATGGAGTGTCGCTTTTAGCACTGGAAGAACTTCTACGTTTTTTAGGCTTTTTTAACATAACTATATCAGGATGAGCTGAGAAATGAACAATTCGTGGCACTGTATAAACATCAACGCCAATAGCAAGTGTTTCCATGACAATTCCCATAACTTTATCAACATATCCAAAGATACGCAAATTGCATCGCTTATCCTAAAAATTCTGTGTTAGCAAATGTTTCTTTATACACTATTTTGACCTTAATAATTTTAGCTATGTCTATGTATAAACAGGTATTAAACCAAAATGAAACTAATTTAACTTTGCAATCAAATACCTACGAATTTCAGCAAATAAGCAACATTTCCAGACTAAGTAAAGTTGAGTTCAATAACAGTTGAAACTTTTTACATGAAAACATGGAAATGTGTAATTTATCAAAATGATATTGGAGTGAACTGTTAACCATTTGGTGACACACAATAGACAACTCTTTGCACAATTTTAAATGCAACTTAATACAATATTGAGAAGGATATTGTTAAGCAAAGGCGTCTAAGTTACATTAAAATATTTTACAGTTACCAAATTGTATTGGCCACGGTCATTGATTTGGCAACTACTTCTGCTTCAAGTATGGCTCTTTTGAAGCAAATATTAAACAATAATTACTTTAAATTATAAAATACGTACATGTATGTTTAACAGTCATTGCGTCAGAATTAAATTTCAAGAATTTGAAGTGAATCAATTGTACATGTGAATTAAATATATTTCTAGTTGCATCTTTCGGAAACTTCTTTACTCATATTTTATTACAACAACTAAATCGACCCTTGTAATTATTTCAAAAAAATTAGGCCGCATACAAAACTCTTCCTTCCACTATGCATGGGAATTTTTCCAATTCTTAATAAAAAGCCACATCAAAAATTTACAAGAAGTTGTTTTAGGGTAACTGTAGATGGTATAGGGCAAAATTTGAAAAAAATTAGCAGCATTTGAATTGCATCACAAATTCAAAATTCAATAAATATATATTAATATGACTTTAATATAGAATAAAATACGAAATAACTATCACAGATAAATGTATGCAATATAGCAAGATTCAAGAATTATATTAAAAACTTTGTGCACTTTTGCAATAAGATATTTTTTGAAATTAAAAAATACACTTATTTATTTTTAAGAATTTAGAAAAAAACAATAGTGCTCTTAATTTTTTAACACCCCTGCTTATATGGCCAATGGAAAAAATTGTAAACACTTCAAATAACAATCACAAAAGTCATCACGAAATTCTAGAATCGTATAAACCTCAAAGAATCTAGGCACTACTTAAAAAGTACGGAACTCCCATTACCAAACAAAGCATTAAGGCATAAAGATATGCCATTTCAAATCCGTTTTTAAAGAAAGATATTAAAATAACTGAACTGTGCAAGTCTCATAAAAAGGTACACATTCTAATCCTTTAATGAATGAAAGCAAAAATTACGAAAAAATTTCCCAAATACAAAGTTATAATTGGGGTAACTCAAAAGTCAAAACAGTCAAAATAAAGTCAATATTAACACTTTTCAAAAATATAGTCAAAATTGGATATTTCTGAAATAAAGTCAAATTGGTATTTCTTAGAAATTGATTTCCGTTTTTTTCAGTGATTTCCAATACACACGATGAATTTTTTAGGCAAAGCCATAGTATCTCGGTAACTCATAACCGAGATATTGACACGAGTGCACAGCAAGGTTTATAAAGACAACAAACTATTGTTCATCCAGCAAAGACTTTCGGAAAAGGCAATGAAGGCATTTTAGGCAATCAAATACCATTGACAAAAATGAGACAATTGTACTATGACAAACATTAGTCCAGCCATATTTTAAAACTACAATCGTGCAACGCTACGACACGTTCAGTTGAAAGAAGCTTCTTTCTTCTGAAGAAAATCTTGTGGAAAGATCTCAACTTTCTGCCTGAAGACCTGGGGAATTACTTTATCTTCCATTTTAATAACTGGGCTGATAAATAATGACAAATAAAATTGATTTCCCATTAGCCTCCACTTTCTACCCTAAAGACAAAATAAAGTCAAAATTGAACAATCGTTAGGTCAAATATGGTAATTCTTGGTTCAAAATTAGGTCCCCTTAGTTATAACACATACAAATATGCATGCGATTCTAACAAAGCTGTAAATGAGTCAAAATATACAAAACAGGCTACAGCACGTGAACACTGAAGCCCACACCAAATATCAAAATGAAGCAATCAATCACCATGATATTTTCTATATTAAAGTTAAAATTCATTAAAAGTAAATAAGGATTAAAAAATTAGGAAAATTTACTAATTTCGTGGGCTGAAGATTGACAACGCATAGTTGAAAATTTTCAACTTTCGAGGACTTGGGGAAGTTCGCGCATGGTACAATCTGAAGTGATGTTCCCAGACAGATGTGTAAATCTGCAATTCTAAACAAGCATAATAAAATTTCACAATGACTAAGTAAATAAAAAATTTTGAAATAATTAAATAGAAATCGGAAATTAACTGTATTTTCTAAGTACGCACGAAAAGGGCTGTATCCAACCATGGTGGATCCAGTGGAGGGCTGGGTGACGCCAGCATGTATCTTCTGGATATCCATCCTTTGTTTAGCTAAGGTCGTGCGCAAACGAGCCGATTTTAGTTATGAAAGCAATTAAATTTCACACAAATTCCGATGAAGCATGACTTATAATTGAGTGGCCGGTTATGTCACCAAACTCATTTGAAATTATTAATTGGAGATGTATGTTGTTCACTTGAGAATGTGAAAAAGGTGGAAGAGAAGATTGAGGTTTTTGTTCCATGATGGTTTGATTTCACGGTACACTCAGATAAGATGGAATTCCAAGTTCAATGCTGTTAAGAAAAGAATTGAAACTAATGCTTTCTGTACTGAAGAAGAAAACTCTTTTTATTCAAGCGAAACAAATTCTTGACAACGTTGCAAAACACTTTTTGCTTATTAAATCCAATAATTCTAATGTTGTTGATGTGTTAATAGCGTTTCAGGAAATTGAGACTAATTGGTCAAATGATGCAATCTCACGATTGAAATAATAACAGTGTTACACACTTTAGGACTAAGAGATGGAAAACGTTTTCCTTAACACTTCTTGGGAAACTTGCTGAATTCTCTATTGATTACATTACTGATTCAAATAAAATCAAATCATACAAAACACAAAATGGTATTACAATGCTCCAGCTGCTATCAAATTTGGATGATGCTAAAATTCTTGAAATGCATACATAAACCTTGCCGATTATCCTGTCCATAAAACAGTTGCAAATATTATTGTAAAACCCACTGTAGAACGCTGTAGAACGTGTATTCTCAACACAACATTTTCTATAATCGTCTATGTGCAAGCCTCAAATCAGAAGAACTCGATAACCAAATCAACGGCGGATCCAGAAAAATGAATGCAGAGGTAGACTATGATCTGATAATTTACCAGCTTAGTCCATATTTTCTCACAAATGCATGCATGATTACATATTCTAAAAGAATTATTTTTTATAATGTAAATGAGCACATAGCATAGGATCGAAATATTTATAAAATGTATCCATGAAAAATAACTTTAAAACGCATTACATACATCTGTATTCCACTCATTTTCATTTTTAGCCTAAGGTACTATTTATAATACGCATAACATGTATTTAGAACTGGCATAGCAGCATTAACAGCATCATAAACTATTGAACCCGTGAAGCACTGAATGCAATTTTCTAAAACCAGCCTAAACAATTTGAATTAAAAAAAGTCATTATATGCGAGTTGCGTGAAAGAAAACAAAAATGCGGGTATTGCACGGTAATTGTGGAAAACTTAGAATGTCTGCATTTCTATATCATAGCAAGATATTTTTGCAATGTAGCAACTACTTAATTTTCTAACAATATATTCGACTTGTGTAGGAACAATATGCAACATATATGATACATATTAAAAAATAATGAATTCTTAAAAATATATTTGCATATAACAAATAGAGTGTGAAGATTTACAAAACAAGTGTTTGAACCAGAATTTATGTAAAGGCAAACATGGCATTTGTGCAGTAGGTAGAAGTTGAATATATTTTTGTATTGATCTTATAATTTTTGGATAATGGAGATACAATCCAGCGAACGTACGCTTCAAGCTAACTTGGCAATTGGTGGTACACTCTGTTTGTATGTGGAACAAGATGAAGAGACATTTTGCAGGAAATCGCTTAAAGTTACAATACAACTTGATGCCTATTTTGGGAATTGTTACAAGCAACAACGAGGAAATAATTGCGGAAGAAATTAAAGTTTGTCTATGTAATTGTGAAATTTAATTAATTGAGGAAATTTAGCTTTTCTGGAGTAACTTTGGAATTTTTTAACATTCCTGGATCCAGCATTTCCAACAGCCCTGTCAATGAACATAAAAATTTATTTTAAAAATACCCTGTATTTGCTCTAAAAGTATTTCATTCTACAATGAATGTTACGTTTATCAAAATATTCGAAATGGTTTACTGATCAAATATAAAAATTTGTTCATTATATCCACAATCATAGAAGAAAGTTGATAATATCAATAATACCAATAAAGTAACAGACTAGAATATGTAAAGAGCAAAATGAATGTGAAATAGTAAGCTGCAGTAAATGAACACTTCCATTACTGAAATGTATTAATCTATTTTTGAACAGCCTAAATCAAATGTCGATACATAAAATAGTTTATGAACAAGCAAGGAGAAAAGGAATTGCATAGAATAAAATCGATGTTTGGATAAAAAATGGTTACTTGATAACTTAAACGAAACAAGAACATGGTCCTAATATTTTTTACTAAGAAACTGAGATTTTTTGCAAAATGGCAAAAAACTATTTTTCATATGGTTGACAATTTTTTGGTATTAACATATAGAACATTAAAATATGTTAAATAAATCCAACTAGCGAACCATTTCCATTAAATGCGCAATATTTATAGACTGATGAATGTCCAGTACATCAACGAATGCACACTAGCAAATATTTAAAACGTAATTTTACTATATTTTTTAACCGAATTTCTACCGTATTCAACGATATGAATAAAATTTTAACAGATAAAAAACCCTGATATCGACATACTTTAGAATCTTGCAAAAAATTTTTTCACATGTTTTTGTAAGAAATTTCAATACTTCCAAAAAATTAGATACAAATATGGACCTTAAAAATTCAATGCATAACTGCTAAAATGTACACACTTTGAATGTTCTTCTGCCAGACGCAAGTGTTCTTTGGGTAATTCATCTTCCCAATCTAGAATTGAATCACGTAGAATTCCCCTAAGTGAGAATGTGTAATATGGGCGAAAGTCATAATTAAAGTATCTATATATGCGCAACAATACTCAATTTGCCATAATGTGAAATCCAAACAGCTAAAACGAAGAATTCGATAGAACATAATTTTATTTTTTAACATTTATCAAATATTTACCCGAATCTATGTTAAAAATTAAGCTTCCACCCATAGTAAATATTTATAATACATGTACATATTTCTTCATTATTTGATAACTAAGAAAGACGGTGCAATATCCCATAAATAGCATTGTTTAATCGCATGATTAGAAGAAAACTGCGATTAATTTTATTATCTCAATAAAATCCATTAAAAATAACATGAAATTTGGAATTTATATAACAAATGGAATAAATTGTTAAAGAACAATACCTGCATTTAACACCTCGAGATTTCACTATTGTACACGGTATGTTTGTACTTCTTAAACCAACCGTTGGCGCTGGGAAATCGGTTACTATATCAGATTTACACTTACTACAGTATTGGACAAACATATTTCCATGCATATCAGACATTCTATTCCTAAAGAAAATACACAATAAATATTTAAATGTAAATTTGGAAACAATTGCAATGACCTATCTAAAATTACAGATAGAATTGTAATTTAACAAATCATCACCCCATCGTGACAAGTAAACAAGCAGCTTCTATACACAAAGACAAATACTTTGTTTTGAACTAACCATATAATTGAAAATGTCCTAAAATATTTTAAACTGGTTTTCGAAAAGAATTATTAAAATAAAATTTACCCATATACATTAGTAACTAGATAAGGAAAATTGGGTACTATTTAAAAAACGATCCAAACTCTATCAAGAGATTGCTTTAGAGTTTGACTTAAAAAATAGTCAAAATTCAAGATAAAAGTAAAGACAGCATCGAAATACAATCAAGCGTGTTCGTATGAATATACCTAAACTGACATATGATATCTCTAATATTAACCAAACACCACAATCAAATTTACAAGTGAAAACCGAAGAGTTTAAGCGGCTGAAAACAAAGTCAAAACAATCGAATTAATAGCATACATAATATATGAAATTATGATGGCATTTTTTACAGTTTTAATTTGTAAAAAAATTTAATTCATTGCTTCGAGAAACTAATGACTTTTCAATCATAATATCCTCATTACTACGTACTATTTAAGCATTGTCGCGATTTTCTTTGACTGAAATATAACTGGTAAATCTAGAGATGGTGACTGGTTAAAAACATGAAATTTTTAACACTTTGAAAATAGCAAAATGCAACTCAATAGGTATGGTTTTTTATCCTCTACTCTGAACATAAATGAAAAGTGGATTAGCATTTTCCATATATTAAGGCACTACAGTATAAAAAAACTTTATTTAAGTAACATGCAATATTTTGAAATTCCCACCACTAATGCCATATTGGATGTTCCTTTACTAAAAGGGTCATTTCTAATATAAGTTTAATGATATTTTAGGCATTGCTTTAGCTATACTTAAAAGTGTTAAATGAAACCAAATTTATTCCCCAGTTCAGAAATATTGACCATTTTTGTAACACAATAAAATACACAATCGCGCTTCTACATTTACTACAGCTGGAGATGTACAAATGCATTACTGAAATAAACCATTCATTAAACAATTAAATATTGTTTTAATTTCGCATCATACAATATGTACTAAGCGAAAAAGATCAAAGAGAACGTAAATTTGTTTCAAATTTCAGCCCACTCTTGGTTTTTAAAGAAAATTCGAAAATTTCCTGCGATTATCTCAATCATGCGTGATAGAAGAACCTAAACCATGCACCTACAATCGCTGCTGTTTAAGTAATTGAGTAATGATAATGAAATATCAACAAGGAATTGTGAAAATTATTAACTTGTTTGACTAGAAATAGATGTAGAGTTGGTGCTCCACATAGAGATTGAAGAATTGCGACTTCTTATGATCTCATGTAACCGAAAGAGTGATGTCATTTTCATTATGGCCTAGACGCGGCATTTTTCAGAAACTCGGAACCAAGAATTGCAGCTAAATGAATTCATCATCCATTAGGAAAATATTTTGAAGGTATTAAGAAACGACTTGCTCACAAAGACGATACTTCACCTTTTGCTATTTAGTCAGAGTCAACAAACTGAGTCCTGCACCTCAATTGTCAAGGCAGGGTTCAAAATGTTTTTGATAATAATGGTCTCTAGTAACAATTTCTAATCACCATGCATTCAAGAGGACGACCTTAATAAATTTGATGCATTTTCTTACTTTCAAGTTTGTTATTGAGCATGCTTTCAAAGAAAGAAATAGTCATCAAGAGGAGAAATCTATGAAAATAACTAACAATTAAATATAAAAAGTAATTCCTAAAATGAACGACTGGCTAATATCGATTTACTGAGTTGCGCACATAAATATAAAATAATCGTATATTAAAAGCCGTACTATATAAGAAATAATTCAATGTAAAAATACTGTTAAATTGTTACGAAATTTGTGTTTTTTCGCGGTTATCTTTACTTTTCAATGCTTCTAGACTAAATCGATGTTGCTAATTCCCAAAATGTGAATTAGTTAATCATATAATTGTCTGAAAAAAGTGATAAATTATTCTTCAGCATGCATCATTGGAAAAACACCACTTCGTCCTAATAAAACAACATACTATACCACCTTGGAATCTACTTCAAATAAATTGTCTACATGGATATTTAAATTTCCAATCTAATAAATCTTAAACCAAATTAATACAACAAGTATAGAAACAGTGAAAAATAAAGCCAACAAATTTTTTGCTATACTGTTAGACAAGGGCATGCAGCAAAACAACAATATAACAAAAATACTAATGAATAGTGTTCAAAAAGTTTAATGTACTGCCAAATTTGACTCTGTGTTTTAAAAGAATAAGATAATACACATTTAAATAAAAAAATTATTTTTTTAGAAAACCGACTAAATTTAAAGTTTCGCTTCAATAAAAGTTCTTATTTTAATACCTCGGAAATCCCGATCTTAGATGAAGTCCATCGATATTCTGGGAGATAAGATATTGAACAAACCCAGCTTTCTCCAAAGCTACAAGTGCCAAATGGGTGAATGACGGAACAGCAACATCGAAATCGACATCTACATCAGGTTCCTTGCCCAGTTTTTCAAGCGTCCAAACTCCACTTGGGCCGCTAATTACCAAAACAAGTAATTAAGAATATCATAAATAAATAGCAATTGGACAATAAACGTCTTGTTAAATAACAAAATGATTTAATTTCAATAAATTAACGCACATCATAACACAATTATTTATCGATAAATAGTTTTGAAGTGAACCCTCTGAAATGTATTAATAAATATATTTTGTTGCACAGTAAAAGCTCGGAAAGCTTTTTATTAGGACAACATTTCCAGACACATTTTATACGGACACACGAATTACGGAACATGATTTCCTCATAAAGGGTGATACACAATCAAATTTTTATGACCAATATATGACAAATGTTTGACAGTGTATATATTAATACCTTTGAAACCAAAGAATAAACCCTCATTATAAACTCGTTACACGCTTAAATATGCGTAATAAATATCAAAATGCATTCATATTTACGATGTTGCATCTTAAGTTTTTAAATTATTGTTAATTGGAATTGTTATTTATTAGCACATTAATATATTAACGATATTTAGTACAGTCTCTCAATGAAGCACATTTTCCGGACAACCTTATATTCGGACGGAAATCAGGAATTCTGCTGTACTGCCCTACGTGCATATTTCATTGATTACAATAAAGAAAGCTTCTCTGCTTGCAGCCTACTAACCACACGCATAAAAAAGTTTCAATTTTTTCCTGTAATCAGTTATAATTATGGGTGTGTATGTGCAACACCATTACTCTTAATTTTTTGGTTTTACAGTTAAAACAATTTAGCTGTTATTTAGGTAGCTAGGTAATATATATTTTGACTGGCATACTGCGATTGTTACATGTTTAGATGATATCATATCGAAAAATGACCTATTGCGCATATAGCACAGATTTTCTTTAAAAAATTGTAGATGATAAAGTTTGTGCGTATTGCCATTTACTATCTAAGACATTAGCAAGCTCTTTGAAATCTTCAAATGATAATAATCATTTCTATATTAATACAGTAATCTCAATTTTGATACATTAATCTCAATTTTGAATTTTTGTCACATGGGGCGTTTTTCCTTTCGAGGGCTTTGATTATTATTGTCATTAAGATATGCAGCTGTTGAAATTGACTACATATCGGAGTTTAGAGCCAAAAGGTGTCAATTCAAAAAATGGATTTTTGCAGATACCTTATTATAACCTAAGACTATTCACGTTATACAATGTTTTCTATACTTAATTTTGATAACTCATTTTACTGGAAATCGAAGATCACAAAACAATTTAAAAAAAACAAATTAAGAAATACATTCCTTAATCTACGTTCATGGATGTATAGCAAGAAAATTCGAAAAGTACCAAGATGACCATTTCAAAAGTGAAAACTCACAGTATTTGGACATAATTAATTGCAGAAAATTACCATATGTTACGGAATCTCTTGCAAAACTTTATTCTACTTTCGTACTCCTTGTTGAAGACAACAGGTCATGCTTTCTGTGGTGCAAGAACAAATTTCAAANTCAAATTTACAAGTGAAAACCGAAGAGTTTAAGCGGCTGAAAACAAAGTCAAAACAATCGAATTAATAGCATACATAATATATGAAATTATGATGGCATTTTTTACAGTTTTAATTTGTAAAAAAATTTAATTCATTGCTTCGAGAAACTAATGACTTTTCAATCATAATATCCTCATTACTACGTACTATTTAAGCATTGTCGCGATTTTCTTTGACTGAAATATAACTGGTAAATCTAGAGATGGTGACTGGTTAAAAACATGAAATTTTTAACACTTTGAAAATAGCAAAATGCAACTCAATAGGTATGGTTTTTTATCCTCTACTCTGAACATAAATGAAAAGTGGATTAGCATTTTCCATATATTAAGGCACTACAGTATAAAAAAACTTTATTTAAGTAACATGCAATATTTTGAAATTCCCACCACTAATGCCATATTGGATGTTCCTTTACTAAAAGGGTCATTTCTAATATAAGTTTAATGATATTTTAGGCATTGCTTTAGCTATACTTAAAAGTGTTAAATGAAACCAAATTTATTCCCCAGTTCAGAAATATTGACCATTTTTGTAACACAATAAAATACACAATCGCGCTTCTACATTTACTACAGCTGGAGATGTACAAATGCATTACTGAAATAAACCATTCATTAAACAATTAAATATTGTTTTAATTTCGCATCATACAATATGTACTAAGCGAAAAAGATCAAAGAGAACGTAAATTTGTTTCAAATTTCAGCCCACTCTTGGTTTTTAAAGAAAATTCGAAAATTTCCTGCGATTATCTCAATCATGCGTGATAGAAGAACCTAAACCATGCACCTACAATCGCTGCTGTTTAAGTAATTGAGTAATGATAATGAAATATCAACAAGGAATTGTGAAAATTATTAACTTGTTTGACTAGAAATAGATGTAGAGTTGGTGCTCCACATAGAGATTGAAGAATTGCGACTTCTTATGATCTCATGTAACCGAAAGAGTGATGTCATTTTCATTATGGCCTAGACGCGGCATTTTTCAGAAACTCGGAACCAAGAATTGCAGCTAAATGAATTCATCATCCATTAGGAAAATATTTTGAAGGTATTAAGAAACGACTTGCTCACAAAGACGATACTTCACCTTTTGCTATTTAGTCAGAGTCAACAAACTGAGTCCTGCACCTCAATTGTCAAGGCAGGGTTCAAAATGTTTTTGATAATAATGGTCTCTAGTAACAATTTCTAATCACCATGCATTCAAGAGGACGACCTTAATAAATTTGATGCATTTTCTTACTTTCAAGTTTGTTATTGAGCATGCTTTCAAAGAAAGAAATAGTCATCAAGAGGAGAAATCTATGAAAATAACTAACAATTAAATATAAAAAGTAATTCCTAAAATGAACGACTGGCTAATATCGATTTACTGAGTTGCGCACATAAATATAAAATAATCGTATATTAAAAGCCGTACTATATAAGAAATAATTCAATGTAAAAATACTGTTAAATTGTTACGAAATTTGTGTTTTTTCGCGGTTATCTTTACTTTTCAATGCTTCTAGACTAAATCGATGTTGCTAATTCCCAAAATGTGAATTAGTTAATCATATAATTGTCTGAAAAAAGTGATAAATTATTCTTCAGCATGCATCATTGGAAAAACACCACTTCGTCCTAATAAAACAACATACTATACCACCTTGGAATCTACTTCAAATAAATTGTCTACATGGATATTTAAATTTCCAATCTAATAAATCTTAAACCAAATTAATACAACAAGTATAGAAACAGTGAAAAATAAAGCCAACAAATTTTTTGCTATACTGTTAGACAAGGGCATGCAGCAAAACAACAATATAACAAAAATACTAATGAATAGTGTTCAAAAAGTTTAATGTACTGCCAAATTTGACTCTGTGTTTTAAAAGAATAAGATAATACACATTTAAATAAAAAAATTATTTTTTTAGAAAACCGACTAAATTTAAAGTTTCGCTTCAATAAAAGTTCTTATTTTAATACCTCGGAAATCCCGATCTTAGATGAAGTCCATCGATATTCTGGGAGATAAGATATTGAACAAACCCAGCTTTCTCCAAAGCTACAAGTGCCAAATGGGTGAATGACGGAACAGCAACATCGAAATCGACATCTACATCAGGTTCCTTGCCCAGTTTTTCAAGCGTCCAAACTCCACTTGGGCCGCTAATTACCAAAACAAGTAATTAAGAATATCATAAATAAATAGCAATTGGACAATAAACGTCTTGTTAAATAACAAAATGATTTAATTTCAATAAATTAACGCACATCATAACACAATTATTTATCGATAAATAGTTTTGAAGTGAACCCTCTGAAATGTATTAATAAATATATTTTGTTGCACAGTAAAAGCTCGGAAAGCTTTTTATTAGGACAACATTTCCAGACACATTTTATACGGACACACGAATTACGGAACATGATTTCCTCATAAAGGGTGATACACAATCAAATTTTTATGACCAATATATGACAAATGTTTGACAGTGTATATATTAATACCTTTGAAACCAAAGAATAAACCCTCATTATAAACTCGTTACACGCTTAAATATGCGTAATAAATATCAAAATGCATTCATATTTACGATGTTGCATCTTAAGTTTTTAAATTATTGTTAATTGGAATTGTTATTTATTAGCACATTAATATATTAACGATATTTAGTACAGTCTCTCAATGAAGCACATTTTCCGGACAACCTTATATTCGGACGGAAATCAGGAATTCTGCTGTACTGCCCTACGTGCATATTTCATTGATTACAATAAAGAAAGCTTCTCTGCTTGCAGCCTACTAACCACACGCATAAAAAAGTTTCAATTTTTTCCTGTAATCAGTTATAATTATGGGTGTGTATGTGCAACACCATTACTCTTAATTTTTTGGTTTTACAGTTAAAACAATTTAGCTGTTATTTAGGTAGCTAGGTAATATATATTTTGACTGGCATACTGCGATTGTTACATGTTTAGATGATATCATATCGAAAAATGACCTATTGCGCATATAGCACAGATTTTCTTTAAAAAATTGTAGATGATAAAGTTTGTGCGTATTGCCATTTACTATCTAAGACATTAGCAAGCTCTTTGAAATCTTCAAATGATAATAATCATTTCTATATTAATACAGTAATCTCAATTTTGATACATTAATCTCAATTTTGAATTTTTGTCACATGGGGCGTTTTTCCTTTCGAGGGCTTTGATTATTATTGTCATTAAGATATGCAGCTGTTGAAATTGACTACATATCGGAGTTTAGAGCCAAAAGGTGTCAATTCAAAAAATGGATTTTTGCAGATACCTTATTATAACCTAAGACTATTCACGTTATACAATGTTTTCTATACTTAATTTTGATAACTCATTTTACTGGAAATCGAAGATCACAAAACAATTTAAAAAAAACAAATTAAGAAATACATTCCTTAATCTACGTTCATGGATGTATAGCAAGAAAATTCGAAAAGTACCAAGATGACCATTTCAAAAGTGAAAACTCACAGTATTTGGACATAATTAATTGCAGAAAATTACCATATGTTACGGAATCTCTTGCAAAACTTTATTCTACTTTCGTACTCCTTGTTGAAGACAACAGGTCATGCTTTCTGTGGTGCAAGAACAAATTTCAAAGTTGTAACATGAAACGGGGCTAAAGATGTTGAAATTTTTTACATAAAAATTACCGAAAATCTGGAATTCCGCATGAAGTACTGACACCAGCACCAGTATGAACAACTGTATGATGAGAATTTTTAATCAAATGGGCCAATTGAATACTTTTCACTCTTAAATCATCGTCATTATCAAAAATCTAAAGCACAGGATAAGGATACATTTAGGGATGGGATCCGGATAGTAAATTGAATATACTGGATACCGGATAATATACTGTTCATTTATTACTAGGGCACTCAGAAATATGACTTTAAAAACACAAAATATGACCGAATTTAGTTAAATATGCCCTAAAATATTACCATTCATATTTCAAAAAGATCCATTTAAGCAATATAAAACGTTTTTCTATTAATGAGAACAAGATATAAAACAAATACAAAACCTCTTACATAATTTTTTAAAGCAATTGTTTCACAAAATTATAATAACAGCACATACATTTCCATATATTATTGTTGCTAAGATTTCTGTAATAGGCTAAGTGTTTTCTCAACATTGAGAAACTTCTCTCAACTGCAGCCGATGTTGCTTGACATTTTCATAATCTAGCATACAATTCCGATTAAATGTCCATCATCCCCTTTTCTTCCATTATAGCATTGAAACCGATATTTTCTAATCGTGACTTGATATATTATTTCACAGCCATCATTTCCAAGATCAAGGGTGGGAGTAATAACATCTGGTAGAATTTCAAATGCGTAAAACATTGAACAATTTTGATATTTTATGATGGCAGCCTCAATTGAGCAATTAGATTTTCAACCCTCATATATTTTGCCTGAATACGCATAGCGCAGTTTTGCAGCACGCGTGCCTTTCAAAATCCATGAAATAATGATGTATATAGTTGCTTAAATATGTCTTCAGGTATCAGCATACATGGCCAGTCCTAGAAACGTATTGACTAATGGGTTGGGTTGGGTCAACAATTAGCTAGCAATTAAACTGCTCGGGGGTTATGCCAGTAAATACATTAATTGAAATTGAATGAATATATATATGTTTTTGTTCGAATGATTTAAAGCAGTCACAATCTAGCATAAACTTTTAAGTTTTTTTCTTAATTTTAATGAAACTATGCCAACATATTACTTTTATGACATTTCAGCCGCAAATACCGTATTTTTCAAAAAACAAAACTATAACTTTTATGACTTTATAACTTCCTATTTAACTGCACCCCTGGTTTGAAAACCATCTTATTTTAGGCAGACTGCAAAATACACCAACATAAAAAATATGACTTTTATTACTTTCGATTGCTCCAATTATTAATGAAAATCAACCTCATTTCTCAAATAATATAGACCTCTTGCGAATGAAAATATATAAATATTAAATAGACTACGTCCTGATATATAAGAAAAACAACTTGTTTTGTTTTATGACAACTTCCATATCATGGAAAAATATAGCTTTTACCACAAAAAAATCAAGTTTTATCTCAGAATATGATATCCGGTAAAATCCAGAAACAAGTTAAATTTTACCGGATACCGGATACCCGGATCCGGTTGTGAAATTGCCGATTTTACTGGATTCCGGATTGCGGCACATCCCTAAATACATTATTAAACATTTGTACAATATACTTGTTTAATGTGGCACCGGTTGCCTGGTATTCTCGACCATGGTGGAAAATAGTTCTAAATATAAATTTAGTGTTTTCAGTTATGTTCTTATATTTTTACATTAACTCAGTTCCAACCTTCAATAAAAATCTAATGTTAATTCAAATGATAACTATAACTGTGTAACCCTTCTGAACTTCAATTAAAAATACACAAGTAGAATGCATTAAATACATGTGGGCAGAATTAGTTGAACATACATAAACAACTAATATTGTTAATCCAAAAAAATTTATCCGTAAATAATCATTCCAAGCAAACAATATATGCAAACAAATTACATCTGAGCTCTTCTATAAAAACCACTAATCGAAATTTTTAATCCGATAAAGGAGGCATATGATATTGTTTTCTTAATGGTTGATGTTGAAAGTATGTGCAGATCATTGACGTGTATTCAGCATATTATATGTTGAAACTAAGAAAACAAATAAAAAAATTCAGCACTCCCAAAAATAGCTATCCATACATTTTCAAGAATACATTGAAAATATTGAACGTGATCAGAAGCTCAGAAAATATGCCAAACCTTTTATCACCCAATGAGAAGATATGGTTGACATTTGTTAACTAAATATTTTGGAAACTACAAGTGAATTATTCATGGAAAGGTATCGATGTCAATTATTCGATAACTAAGGTTTTGTTCTAGAGGTTTTCTTCTCCTGAAAGAGTTAAACAAAATTTAAGATGAAATCTCGACATGAAAAACAAAATCTAGTATCACCAGGTGGACGTTGATTTTATCACTTACACAAATCTTACCTCTCTCTTCTCATCAAAAGAAATATTTTACATATCTCCATTTATCTCAAATGTGTCGATTTAGTTCTTAAACTCCTCGGTTTCGATGACATCGATCCCTATGACCTTGTGTCTTTTTCAGAAATTTTACCTCTCGTTCATTAAGCAAAGTGGAATTTCCTCTCACAAATTAAGTTACTAAATTTGATTTCAATCTATGGCTCTCCCAAGGCTACCTAAATAATTATTTAGGTAGCCTTGGGCTCTCTCCTAAACTTTTAAAAATGAAATTATTGAATTTCTGCTTCAACTCAATCTCAAGTAGAATATTTTCTCTAAATGTTCTCACTTCATTTCTGTAGATGTTTTATTTGTACTATATGAAATTTCTAAACATACATTATTATTTTCTGTAAACAAAGATGCTGATCTGAAACCACATTTTTAAAATAGTTAAACTTAATTAAAGACTGTTTTGTGAACAGATTGTCTCAAGTAGATGTGAGGATTCAAATACGAGAATTTTGAAGTTCAAATATGTTAACTTGAAATTGGATTATGAAATATATTAATTTCTATGATGCAATTAATAAGTTGTCAATAATTATCACATGCATGTAAATTAAGTGTAAAATATTAAAATTTAAGTAAGTTATTTATGCTCTAATAACCGGGCTGCATGAGACGAAAGAATTTAATTCAGATTTGACAACTACAGCTCTGTCTCAAAAAAATTTAATTAAAAATCTAACTGCATTAACTTGATCCAAATTGACAAGGCTCATGAAGATTAAGGCCTTGTTCGCATTTAATTTTTCACCCGCTTTGAGTGGCGGCGGGGCGGATCACATCTAATGGGAACACGTTCGTTCTGC
>CABFPE010000116.1:1442327-1459083 GCA_900660155.1 Hofstenia miamia | reverse complement strand
CAGCTCTGTCTCAAAAAAATTTAATTAAAAATCTAACTGCATTAACTTGATCCAAATTGACAAGGCTCATGAAGATTAAGGCCTTGTTCGCATTTAATTTTTCACCCGCTTTGAGTGGCGGCGGGGCGGATCACATCTAATGGGAACACGTTCGTTCTGCTGCCATTCCACTCTGTTCTTTAAAGCTGGGCGAAAGTTATACCGCTGCAAAAATTTAAATGGGAACACACAACCGAGTTGAATTATAGCGGGGCGAACGCGTTCTCATTTGAATTTTAAAAGCGGGGTGAAATTCTTTTTAATAATTTGTAAACTGCCTTAGAAATTTTAGTTTCGTTATAGTAATAAGTTATAGTTAAAGTTATACATATAATCTGTTTTTAAGAATTAAAATATCTAATTATTTCTCGAAAAACTGTTTCTGAAGCAAAACTGAGACTTCTTATACAAAATATTGAAATTAATTTTCACATATTTCATTGAAAATTTAATACTACCCTAATAAAATTGAACGAAATAACAAAATACCTAATAAATTGTCTTTAAGCTTTTCTACGAATGACCCACAACCCTAAAAAAATAATTCAAAAGTATCTATCTTTTCCTACGACAATAAAAATCGACATTGTTGCGGTATACCGCCGTAAAATTTCATTTATTGCATTTGATTTGCGGTAAAAAAAACCGGAGATTGCGGTGAAGATTTTTCTCTGCGTTGGAAATAATTTTACAAAACCTGTACCGCGTTCATCTCTAATCGTTATGCACATTAAAAATTATAGAATTATTTAAATTCTTTCACAAATAGTTGCCTATTGGCTGCCAAATGAAGTAGATTTACCTTTCAAATTGCACAATTACCTCAAAATCACTTGTATAAACTACCTAAATTAATGAACGGATTTTGATAAATATTTGATTGGTAAGCAAGCACCTGAGACATAGTGACAAAATACTAGTTGTTGCAAATTCTAAAAAATATGGGACGAATTGTTCTTTGTACATCGAGAGCTATAGTGGGGCAAAAGTGTTCCCATTTGATTTTTCTAAGCGGTGCGAACGTGTTCCTACTAGAGGTGAGTCGCCCCACTGCCACTCAAAGCGGGACGAAAAATTAAATGGGAACACAGATTTCTTCAAGCGGGTTGACTCACCTCTAATGGGAACAGAGCCTAAAACTGAATGATTTCCCCAGGGGATGCTGAGGTGTGCCATATTGTCATAAACTTTAAATATATGGGCGAAAACAAGTCTGCACTTATTGAAATTCTAAATTTTGATGTAACAATTAAATTTACATAACTTATCAATGTCAATATTGGTAAATTATAAACTATTGACAAAAAGCAAACCTCTTGTTTTCCACAAACTCCTTTATGTTCATAGGGTGACAAACCTTTTGCGTAGTTGCTTGACATAAATACTGACTAAAAAGAAAACTTATCTTAGATTGAAAAAATGAAAAATGAAATAAGCCTAACCTAGACCGTCGTTTGCATAGTTATTGTTACAATACATTCGAAAATATTAAAATCGTTGATTATAAAGATAAAACCATTTGTTATGTTATACGTAGTACTGGAATAAATGATATCAACAGCGAAAGTTTTAAAAGAATCGTTATGAACTAATGAAAAATTATCCTCAGAAATTTAGTCCATCTCACATTTCATCAGTAGAACAAAAAACATGCATTTTCAACTACAGAAAATTAACTCTTTTTCTAGAGTCATTAAAATCCAATTTAACAAAATTAGATTTATGATGCTAGGGGGCTATTACATCCCCACAAACCTCATTGAAATGCTATAAAAGGAGAAAACACAAAGAAATAAATATTAAATTGAATAACAAACATTGTACATTTATAAATTAACTCACAACAGTCAATAATGATTTTTTACATTTTCATAAATGTTCGAAGCTTACGAAACAAAGGATATTTATGAGAAACGACTAAAACTACTACTAAAAAAGTGTGTAACTCAAACATGGTCAAACGAAACGAATAATATAAATTGTATAATTCTACAATTATCTAACAACACGGTAAAAAAACAATAAAACGAATACTGAAGAAATTTGGCTTCCACCCAAGAGAATCGACAAATATTGGTTTCATAAGTAAAATTGAATTTGAAGTTTCAATATATAACATCAAAATTACATTTCATATTACAATTTATAGATAAGAAAATTCAAATATTTATATCATTGGAAACGTATTTAAACTATTTCAAAGTTAGGGAAAGATATCATTAATTATATTGCTAACTCATCAAATGAATGTTATAGTTTAAATGTTCCAAAAATAAATATCACATTGATTTAATGAAACAAATAGATATGCTGTATTATTTCATTGCTAACAGCTTTTCAGACCACAATTATGATCTATGCATCAGTGATATTGCAGTGAAGAAATCAAATTTCAAATTCGCAAAATATGTTTCTGGCTGCTTGCATGCCTTGAATCAACCCCGACGCTATCCTTAAATTTATTGAATATCTAAGAAAATGTGCAGATGCAATTGGTACTTTTAATTCTAATGGAAGATCTGAGATGTTACATAATGACTAAAATGAATTAATAAAGTCAACCAGTAATATTTCTACAAAGAATGCTGAGCAAAAATACTAGGTGTTAGGAAACACAAGCAATTAAGTAATAAAACTTTAAAATAAAGATGATGGTTGCAAAAAATATATAAGCATGTTTATGGCCGTAAATCATTCAAATGTAGCCANAGGCCACATAAATAACACAAAAACTAGTAAAAGTACATGCATGACGTCAGTAAAAGAAAGTAAAAAAATGCAAACTAAATTAGGCCACATAAATAACACAAAAACTAGTAAAAGTACATGCATGACGTCAGCAAAACACCCCCCGCCAATATCCACGACGTCTCAGGTCAAAGACCAACCCTCTCGACCAATCAGAAAAAAGTGAGAAGGGCTTCACTCCACCTCTCGACCAATCAGAAAAAAGTGAGAAGGGCTTCACTCGAAGTAATACTACTATTGACAGAGCCAAATGCTTTAAAATAATAAAATGCTATCCAATGTGTGTCAGTATTTGAAGAATAGTCTAAATTACAAACGTAAAATCCAAAATCCAAATTTTTCAAAGTATTTCTAAATTGATTCCCTTAAAGTTTTTAACATTCTTCATAAATTGTAAAATATTATAATTTGAAAAGGTATTACTGAAGGGGGAAACAAAATTTAAACTGAATAGTTTTTTTATCTGCATTCTCTTTCCATTAGGTGTATTTAATCGCATTACTTTCCCTTTTGAACCTGGAGGTCCAATTTTCATCGCATTTCCATTAGGGGTATTTAATTGCATACCTTCTTCTGGAATTGCTTGTTTTAAACCCTTTCCAAAGATTTGACTGAATTTCTTCCCAAGGCTCCCATTGCACCAGTAACTAATGCTGCTACTGCGTACTTTCCAATTAATGGAGCAACTGTCATAAGTAAGGGGGCCAAAGCACAACCATTTTTTTCACTGCATTAGGTTGTGTTGTAGAAATTTTAATATCACAAGCTTTATTTATTTTCTTAGCTTTTTCTAAATGGTTTGTTTTTCTATTAAAATAAATGGAAGGGAAGTTTCTTGACTAGTATTACTAACCCTTAAAGTTATAGGACTTGAGTTTTAATAGTTTTTTTAAATTTATTTAATTAACCATTAGTTAATTTTCAGTTATACTTTTTATATTCTGTCACTTGTATATAAAGAAAAAATAAAATATTTTTCTGGCTTTTGACAAAATTAAACTTCAGTAAGGGAGACATTATTTTTCCTTAAAATGTTAAAGTAGTGGATTTGATGTTGTATTCATAGATATGTCTTGTTTATACATAATCAATGCATAGAATTTAAATGGATCTGCAGGAGCACCTTCTAAAGTATATCTAAATCTAATTTCATTGATAGCATTTCAAAATTTATCTTTTTGTTTATATAAATCAAATACAATTATTCCATATTTCTCCTTAAAATCAGAAGGCTTAATAATTGTGCCTGTTGAAAAGTCATTAACACTATCTTTATATTGTACAAATTCTGTATATTGTCCTGGAAACTCACTAGTTGGATGCAACTCTACTTGTGGATAAAAATTATCATTTCCTAATTCTAACTGACATTAAGAAATTTCAGTAGAATTAAAAGTATCAGTAGTATAACATAAACATTGGAGGTTACACAAATGAGTCATCTGTTGTTTGACAGCTCACTAGTGATTCATGAATATTGGAGAAGTGGTTTTAGTGATTCACTGTTTGATTGACAACTCAATGTTAGGTTAACAAGGATATTTATGAGAAACGACTAAAACTACTACTAAAAAAGTGTGTAACTCAAACATGGTCAAACGAAACGAATAATATAAATTGTATAATTCTACAATTATCTAACAACACGGTAAAAAAACAATAAAACGAATACTGAAGAAATTTGGCTTCCACCCAAGAGAATCAACAAATATTGGTTTCATAAGTAAAATTGAATTTGAAGTTTCAATATATAACATCAAAATTACATTTCATATTACAATTTATAGATAAGAAAATTCAAATATTTATATCATTGGAAACGTATTTAAACTATTTCAAAGTTAGGGAAAGATATCATTAATTATATTGCTAACTCATCAAATGAATGTTATAGTTTAAATGTTCCAAAAATAAATATCACATTGATTTAATGAAACAAATAGATATGCTGTATTATTTCATTGCTAACAGCTTTTCAGACCACAATTATGATCTATGCATCAGTGATATTGCAGTGAAGAAATCAAATTTCAAATTCGCAAAATATGTTTCTGGCTGCTTGCATGCCTTGAATCAACCCCGACGCTATCCTTAAATTTATTGAATATCTAAGAAAATGTGCAGATGCAATTGGTACTTTTAATTCTAATGGAAGATCTGAGATGTTACATAATGACTAAAATGAATTAATAAAGTCAACCAGTAATATTTCTACAAAGAATGCTGAGCAAAAATACTAGGTGTTAGGAAACACAAGCAATTAAGTAATAAAACTTTAAAATAAAGATGATGGTTGCAAAAAATATATAAGCATGTTTATGGCCGTAAATCATTCAAATGTAGCCACCTCCCTCTTAGCTGCCACTACCCCTATGGTTGACTCCATTTACCATTTTCGTGATAATTTCAATAATCCAAAAAAATTTCCATGCATTACAATAGTGTAATCAGCAAAAATTCGAGTGTACAAATTTATTAACTAATCATTTAAACTTGTAATTCAAGATTTCTGGGGAAAGGTGAAGAATAGTGCCAAGCAGAAGTAGACGTAAAAAATAAACCCTATTAAGTTGTAAAAAATGACAAAATACATAAAAATTTTAAAATTTATTGATATAGAAGGATAGCTCAGAAAAATTAACAAAATTCGTAGCACACAGTAAAAAATTATAATGTATACAAATAAAGCTGATTAATAAAATAATTATATTTGACTCCAAAAATCAATAAAAATTAAAGTATATTAACGGAATGGATGGTACTAAATACCGCCGTTTATTGCAATAAATTTTCAAGCTCAAAATTTTTATATAACACCATTACTAAATGATTTCTATAAGAACATTTCAGTTGCAAAATGATTGGCTGTGAATATTAGCTACATGATTAAGTTCTTCATTAATAAGCACAAAATTTAAATGTCATACGAAATTATTGATTGTCACAGATTGGGATCAAAATTATAGATATTTGAGAATTTTTTATAAATAAAAATAATGAGATTTATTTAAGGCGTGATCTATATAAGAAAGAGGTGCAGGTCGAGCTCTAATCTGTGCAGATTCAGTTGAATTTGTTTGTTTATTTGCTTTTTTGTTATTTTAAACAAATATTAATTATTAAATGTTTTCGTAGTGGAAATGTTCCCTTAAATATGATTTGACTTGTATCTTGGTAAGCACAGCTGTGCAGTATGTATGGATGGTTGTAGGTTTATAGTGAATCATGAATTTTTCCTTTTATTGCAACTGCTTTATATAATATTTATACATAGTTTATTCCTTTCTGATTGCGTAATTAAGTAGAATTTAACTATTCAAAGGATATCTAAATCAATGTTAATTAAAATATTTGCGGATTCGTGTTGTGTGGAACACTACCATCTCCTATAGTAATATGAATGTTCAACTCCTGTCGAGTCCCTATTTACATAAATTGAACAGTTTTTGAACATTTAATTTCACCTATGACTTGTTATAGGCGTGACACTACTACATTGTTCATATATTATTTCACCTTGAACATTCATTACATTAATGTATAATTCCTAAGTAGTTTATAAATTTAGTGTAATTACCAAACGACAACTCTCTTTTGAATTTTAGAAATTTAGCAAAATGCAAAAGAAACTTAGAGTGGCAATGGAAAAATTGATTTGATTTCCAAAAAAACAATAAATTATTACAAAAAATCCAAACAAATAGAAAATGAATAAATTTCAGAGAATTAAAATCATTAATAGTAATAGTGTAGGATTCAATAATGTAGGACTTATTGCTGTAGGACTTATTCCTGTAGAACTTATTCCTGTATGACTTATTCCTGTATGACTTATTCATGTTCCCCCAAAAATGACTATAAACAGGGTTTGAATGAGGGATTTTCACCAAATATTGAAATGTTTTAGAATGTCTATTTTATATAATCGCTAACAGAGTTTTTAAAAATTTGTTTCTAGTTCCTAAAATTACTCATTTTGTCTAAATCCATTGCTGGCTTTGTTGGTTTGAAGTCATTTCTGACTTTTTAAATGCAGAATGTGCAGAAATTTCTTGAAAAACACTTATATTAGGCATTAAAATTTACCCATAAATTTAAAAGATGCATTTATTTTATAAGTATACTGCCCTGAGCATGCAAAACCCCATATCTCTATTGTTTGCAGTTAATGGAAATAGCCAAGAAACCTTTCTTGTCTAGCAATAGGAGACTTAAAAAAAGTTTTGTTAAATTGAGTTACTTCAGAGCTAAATCATCTGAACATAGGAGAAAACATAATCCAGATGTCAATTAACAAAAAATCTAATTTTTCATATAGTGGGTTTTGCCTGCTCAGAGCAGTATACTAGTCTTAAATAAGTGCTCAAAATTTAGTTTTAATGAAGTTTTGAAATACTTGGAGTGTAACTATGACAAAAGCAACATCAATCAATATGCCTAAAATAGAGGACTTAATGCTTGGGCATCTGCCCAATGCTGCTCTCCTTGTCAGCAATATATTCAACAATTGAAGTTCTCTGAAGTATTTCCAGCACTCATATCAAAGAAGTTAATTATGTGTACCCTAACATATGATGGTGCTTATTAAAGAATAGACAAAACTCAACTTAAACTCCTATTGTAATGTTTGGTGTTGTGTTTTCATTTAAATGAATAAAATTCATACAACCTGACATGACACTAGCTGCTTCATTAGCAAGTTAGATTAATTAATAGGTTTCCATTACTGGAAATATATTGGCATTGAAATTACTTAGTAAATAAATAGCAGCTTCCTAACCTACATGTAAGATAATTAATATAACATACAGTCTCATTATTTGCCACTTTATAGTCAACAATTTGGATCTAGAAAAAGTTAATATATAATTTATACTTGGCTAACTAGCTGTTTATCAAATTTATTCAATTCAATTGATAGTCAGCTAAATGGGTAATCAAAAACTCCTAGTCATACACTTAACTTAAGTCCATTTCATGATCAGGAGCAAAGAACCTAGAATTGTTACTGTCATGGGATCCTGACCACTACTCATCATGAACCATTTAGCTTCATATTTGTAATAATTAATCAAACCAGATAATAAAGCAAAATAAGATTTCTGAAGAATATACTTCAACAATTGTTCCAATGTTTTAATCCTATTTATATCCTAAATCAAAATAGTACCTGTTGATTTAAATTTTTGAATTAACTTGACATTTATGCCTAGTTGGTTAAAAATACCAAAAAAAGCAACTTCATCCTTAACATTTATTCAAATTGATTTATTCCAAGCACTTACTTTCACAATTTTGTATTTAATTTATAATTCTTAGTTAGCACAATTCATCATCTAAGTTGCTAAATAATTTTTAATCATCTCCTTCTTTCTTCTTTCTTCCTTTGATATTAGTTCTCAGAAGCTTATTTAATGGACTCAGGGTTTTTGAGTTGAGTTTGAGTTATTTGGTCTGAGTTTGCATTTTTATATTTTGAGTTTTTTAAGGTAAAAAACATTTATTTTGCAATAATTCTAAGCTAAAAATAGTTATTTGCAATTGGTAAAATAGTGAAATTTAAAATATTTTCATTTTTACTGCATTTTTGAGTGGATTTTCAATTGAGTTCAAGTTCAAATTTTGAGGATTTCTCTTCCAACTTTTCTGATTAAGTTTTGCGAGCTTTTTCAAGTTTGAGCTCTTCATATTCCAAGTACTTGAAAACCCTGGATGGATTATGCTACATTATGCTTACTAATTGTTAAACTTTAATCTCCTTTGACAAACATGATTTATGTCCTGTTTCATGATTATGTCTATCTTTAATTCAAACTTTGTTCAGTTAGTGAAAGCTTCATCAACTTAATTAATGTTACTGTTACATAATTTAATAGTGATTATTTTGCAAATTGAAAGAAGCTTGTATTGTCAATTTCACAAGTCAAAAAGAATGCATTCATGTTAATTATGAAAGTTCAAGTACATGTTTAATTAAAACATAAATGTATTAGCATTGTATTGTCCATTGTTCATCTATCAACTTCTAAATAAACATTATGTTAACATGTAATGAAGTCTATTAATCCATTATAACCTGCTCTGCATTGGCCTGATGCTGTTTTGAGCCAGCAATGCCATTGTGAGGATGACATGTAAATCTAAGCAGATGCATTTAATCATTCATACAGCACAAGCATATATTATAACTGTATTCAATTCATATGATCAGGGATTAACAGTTTAGGTTTAGGGCAATTACCTTACTGATTTTTCTAGCTAGCTGAAACAGACACTGTCAAGAATAGTCACTTAGGATGAATTAAGTGTAAAATTTTGATTGTAATTGATTTTACAATAAATTGGAGTTGTTAAAATTCTAGTTTATTTTGGCAGCCATTATTAAGACTTGCTAAGAAACTTTGTTTCTCATTGACCATAATGTAGCATAAAGACTTTCATTACTGTTGCATTCTTTATTTTTCATTTATTTCAATTTCAATATTATTATTTAGAATTTATTTCAATTGTAATTTTGACATAGTGACAACTATTGCTATATATTTTAGTTTAAATTTCTGCTAATTAACAGCATATTAAAACTCTAGCAGACAATTGATTTGTACCTGTCAGCTATTTATTCATATCTTCATTTGGTATTTTTTGTTTACAAATACTGGTTTTCATTTGTATAAATATCCATGAATTGTTCATTTATTTCTTATCAGTTTATACTCAGTAAATTCGTTTTTACTTTTTATTTTAATTTATCTTTTAGTTAAAAATTATGTGTTCTAACTTTCTGAATGCATAGTTAAAGGGAACCCAGACATGGTGCAACTTGGTTGGGTTGCTTTCCTTTAACTTGGGTTAGGTGTAAAGCTAGGGCTGTTATCTACTGCTTGTCATTTGTTATTAAAATTGTTATTAATGCTTTCACCTAAATTGCATGTGATGAGAAACACACTAAGTTCCCTGGATAGCACTTCAGCCATATGAGTTTGTCATCCTGGATATTTTCTAAACAGTTACTAGTTACATGGATAAATTACCAATATTTTTCTATATTATTTCTAGAATTGGGGCTGTTAATATATGATCATTTTTGCAACCTTCTGCTGTGATAGTGAGTTCCCTAGTGCTAGTATGGTTCACAGCTCCTGACTCTACATTAGGTTTACTACTTGCACACAAGAGTTAGGGCTTCTTTATTCTTAATCAATTATGGCTCTAGTTTTATTCAAATCTTTTTAAAGGTTTTCTGTATCAGGTTGGCCAAGTGTGACCACTCTTCCCCAACATGATCTTCTGTTTAACTTTTAACTTATATTAGGATATGGTATAACAGCAGGTGGAGTTAATTTTTTTGTAGCATCAGTAAATCCATTCATTGAATCCAAAGCCTCAATAAGCTAGGATAGTAAAATACTTAGCAGATTTCATGCTGATGCCAAAATAAGCACTCATAACCTAATGCCCATATTCCATGGGTTTTGTCTAGCATTAATGAGCCCCCTTTACAATAGCAGGCTCATGAAGAGGGGCTTTGTAT
Organism: Hofstenia miamia; assembly: GCA_900660155.1. Taxonomy (NCBI): domain Eukaryota; kingdom Metazoa; phylum Xenacoelomorpha; order Acoela; family Hofsteniidae; genus Hofstenia; species Hofstenia miamia. The sequence goes on along the minus strand of CABFPE010000116.1, from coordinate 1,448,765 downwards.
TGTGCACCTGGCATGATATGAACTTGTTAGAGTTTACTGCTACTAATTGCTTCAGCTGCCAAAATAAACTAGAATTTTAACAACTCCAATTTATTGTAAAATCCATTACAATCAAAATTTTACACTTAATTCATCCTAAGTGACTATTCTTGACAGTATCTGTTTCAGCTAGCTAGAAAAATCAGTAAGGTAATTGCCCTAAACCTAAACTGTTAATCCCTGATCATATGAATTGAATACAGTTATAATATATGCTTGTGCTGTATGAATGATTAAATGCATCTGCTTAGATTTACATGTCATCCTCACAATGGCATTGCTGGCTCAAAACAGCATCAGGCCAATGCAGAGCAGGTTATAATGGATTAATAGACTTCATTACATGTTAACATAATGTTTATTTAGAAGTTGATAGATGAACAATGGACAATACAATGCTAATACATTTATGTTTTAATTAAACATGTACTTGAACTTTCATAATTAACATGAATGCATTCTTTTTGACTTGTGAAATTGACAATACAAGCTTCTTTCAATTTGCAAAATAATCACTATTAAATTATGTAACAGTAACATTAATTAAGTTGATGAAGCTTTCACTAACTGAACAAAGTTTGAATTAAAGATAGACATAATCATGAAACAGGACATAAATCATATGTTTGTCAAAGGATTAAAGTTTAACAATTAGTAAGCATAATGTAGCATAATCCATCCAGGGTTTTCAAGTACTTGGAATATGAAGAGCTCAAACTTGAAAAAGCTCGCAAAACTTAATCAGAAAAGTTGGAAGAGAAATCCTCAAAATTTGAACTTGAACTCAATTGAAAATCCACTCAAAAATGCAGTAAAAATGAAAATATTTTAAATTTCACTATTTTACCAATTGCAAATAACTATTTTTAGCTTAGAATTATTGCAAAATAAATGTTTTTTACCTTAAAAAACTCAAAATATAAAAATGCAAACTCAGACCAAATAACTCAAACTCAACTCAAAAACCCTGAGTCCATTAAATAAGCTTCTGAGAACTAATATCAAAGGAAGAAAGAAGAAAGAAGGAGATGATTAAAAATTATTTAGCAACTTAGATGATGAATTGTGCTAACTAAGAATTATAAATTAAATACAAAATTGTGAAAGTAAGTGCTTGGAATAAATCAATTTGAATAAATGTTAAGGATGAAGTTGCTTTTTTTGGTATTTTTAACCAACTAGGCATAAATGTCAAGTTAATTCAAAAATTTAAATCAACAGGTACTATTTTGATTTAGGATATAAATAGGATTAAAACATTGGAACAATTGTTGAAGTATATTCTTCAGAAATCTTATTTTGCTTTATTATCTGGTTTGATTAATTATTACAAATATGAAGCTAAATGGTTCATGATGAGTAGTGGTCAGGATCCCATGACAGTAACAATTCTAGGTTCTTTGCTCCTGATCATGAAATGGACTTAAGTTAAGTGTATGACTAGGAGTTTTTGATTACCCATTTAGCTGACTATCAATTGAATTGAATAAATTTGATAAACAGCTAGTTAGCCAAGTATAAATTATATATTAACTTTTTCTAGATCCAAATTGTTGACTATAAAGTGGCAAATAATGAGACTGTATGTTATATTAATTATCTTACATGTAGGTTAGGAAGCTGCTATTTATTTACTAAGTAATTTCAATGCCAATATATTTCCAGTAATGGAAACCTATTAATTAATCTAACTTGCTAATGAAGCAGCTAGTGTCATGTCAGGTTGTATGAATTTTATTCATTTAAATGAAAACACAACACCAAACATTACAATAGGAGTTTAAGTTGAGTTTTGTCTATTCTTTAATAAGCACCATCATATGTTAGGGTACACATAATTAACTTCTTTGATATGAGTGCTGGAAATACTTCAGAGAACTTCAATTGTTGAATATATTGCTGACAAGGAGAGCAGCATTGGGCAGATGCCCAAGCATTAAGTCCTCTATTTTAGGCATATTGATTGATGTTGCTTTTGTCATAGTTACACTCCAAGTATTTCAAAACTTCATTAAAACTAAATTTTGAGCACTTATTTAAGACTAGTATACTGCTCTGAGCAGGCAAAACCCACTATATGAAAAATTAGATTTTTTGTTAATTGACATCTGGATTATGTTTTCTCCTATGTTCAGATGATTTAGCTCTGAAGTAACTCAATTTAACAAAACTTTTTTTAAGTCTCCTATTGCTAGACAAGAAAGGTTTCTTGGCTATTTCCATTAACTGCAAACAATAGAGATATGGGGTTTTGCATGCTCAGGGCAGTATACTTATAAAATAAATGCATCTTTTAAATTTATGGGTAAATTTTAATGCCTAATATAAGTGTTTTTCAAGAAATTTCTGCACATTCTGCATTTAAAAAGTCAGAAATGACTTCAAACCAACAAAGCCAGCAATGGATTTAGACAAAATGAGTAATTTTAGGAACTAGAAACAAATTTTTAAAAACTCTGTTAGCGATTATATAAAATAGACATTCTAAAACATTTCAATATTTGGTGAAAATCCCTCATTCAAACCCTGTTTATAGTCATTTTTGGGGGAACATGAATAAGTCATACAGGAATAAGTCATACAGGAATAAGTTCTACAGGAATAAGTCCTACAGCAATAAGTCCTACATTATTGAATCCTACACTATTACTATTAATGATTTTAATTCTCTGAAATTTATTCATTTTCTATTTGTTTGGATTTTTTGTAATAATTTATTGTTTTTTTGGAAATCAAATCAATTTTTCCATTGCCACTCTAAGTTTCTTTTGCATTTTGCTAAATTTCTAAAATTCAAAAGAGAGTTGTCGTTTGGTAATTACACTAAATTTATAAACTACTTAGGAATTATACATTAATGTAATGAATGTTCAAGGTGAAATAATATATGAACAATGTAGTAGTGTCACGCCTATAACAAGTCATAGGTGAAATTAAATGTTCAAAAACTGTTCAATTTATGTAAATAGGGACTCGACAGGAGTTGAACATGCATATTACTATAGGAGATGGTAGTGTTCCACACAACACGAATCCGCAAATATTTTAATTAACATTGATTTAGATATCCTTTGAATAGTTAAATTCTACTTAATTACGCAATCAGAAAGGAATAAACTATGTATAAATATTATATAAAGCAGTTGCAATAAAAGGAAAAATTCATGATTCACTATAAACCTACAACCATCCATACATACTGCACAGCTGTGCTTACCAAGATACAAGTCAAATCATATTTAAGGGAACATTTCCACTACGAAAACATTTAATAATTAATATTTGTTTAAAATAACAAAAAAGCAAATAAACAAACAAATTCAACTGAATCTGCACAGATTAGAGCTCGACCTGCACCTCTTTCTTATATAGATCACGCCTTAAATAAATCTCATTATTTTTATTTATAAAAAATTCTCAAATATCTATAATTTTGATCCCAATCTGTGACAATCAATAATTTCGTATGACATTTAAATTTTGTGCTTATTAATGAAGAACTTAATCATGTAGCTAATATTCACAGCCAATCATTTTGCAACTGAAATGTTCTTATAGAAATCATTTAGTAATGGTGTTATATAAAAATTTTGAGCTTGAAAATTTATTGCAATAAACGGCGGTATTTAGTACCATCCATTCCGTTAATATACTTTAATTTTTATTGATTTTTGGAGTCAAATATAATTATTTTATTAATCAGCTTTATTTGTATACATTATAATTTTTTACTGTGTGCTACGAATTTTGTTAATTTTTCTGAGCTATCCTTCTATATCAATAAATTTTAAAATTTTTATGTATTTTGTCATTTTTTACAACTTAATAGGGTTTATTTTTTACGTCTACTTCTGCTTGGCACTATTCTTCACCTTTCCCCAGAAATCTTGAATTACAAGTTTAAATGATTAGTTAATAAATTTGTACACTCGAATTTTTGCTGATTACACTATTGTAATGCATGGAAATTTTTTTGGATTATTGAAATTATCACGAAAATGGTAAATGGAGTCAACCATAGGGGTAGTGGCAGCTAAGAGGGAGGTGGCTACATTTGAATGATTTACGGCCATAAACATGCTTATATATTTTTTGCAACCATCATCTTTATTTTAAAGTTTTATTACTTAATTGCTTGTGTTTCCTAACACCTAGTATTTTTGCTCAGCATTCTTTGTAGAAATATTACTGGTTGACTTTATTAATTCATTTTAGTCATTATGTAACATCTCAGATCTTCCATTAGAATTAAAAGTACCAATTGCATCTGCACATTTTCTTAGATATTCAATAAATTTAAGGATAGCGTCGGGGTTGATTCAAGGCATGCAAGCAGCCAGAAACATATTTTGCGAATTTGAAATTTGATTTCTTCACTGCAATATCACTGATGCATAGATCATAATTGTGGTCTGAAAAGCTGTTAGCAATGAAATAATACAGCATATCTATTTGTTTCATTAAATCAATGTGATATTTATTTTTGGAACATTTAAACTATAACATTCATTTGATGAGTTAGCAATATAATTAATGATATCTTTCCCTAACTTTGAAATAGTTTAAATACGTTTCCAATGATATAAATATTTGAATTTTCTTATCTATAAATTGTAATATGAAATGTAATTTTGATGTTATATATTGAAACTTCAAATTCAATTTTACTTATGAAACCAATATTTGTTGATTCTCTTGGGTGGAAGCCAAATTTCTTCAGTATTCGTTTTATTGTTTTTTTACCGTGTTGTTAGATAATTGTAGAATTATACAATTTATATTATTCGTTTCGTTTGACCATGTTTGAGTTACACACTTTTTTAGTAGTAGTTTTAGTCGTTTCTCATAAATATCCTTGTTAACCTAACATTGAGTTGTCAATCAAACAGTGAATCACTAAAACCACTTCTCCAATATTCATGAATCACTAGTGAGCTGTCAAACAACAGATGACTCATTTGTGTAACCTCCAATGTTTATGTTATACTACTGATACTTTTAATTCTACTGAAATTTCTTAATGTCAGTTAGAATTAGGAAATGATAATTTTTATCCACAAGTAGAGTTGCATCCAACTAGTGAGTTTCCAGGACAATATACAGAATTTGTACAATATAAAGATAGTGTTAATGACTTTTCAACAGGCACAATTATTAAGCCTTCTGATTTTAAGGAGAAATATGGAATAATTGTATTTGATTTATATAAACAAAAAGATAAATTTTGAAATGCTATCAATGAAATTAGATTTAGATATACTTTAGAAGGTGCTCCTGCAGATCCATTTAAATTCTATGCATTGATTATGTATAAACAAGACATATCTATGAATACAACATCAAATCCACTACTTTAACATTTTAAGGAAAAATAATGTCTCCCTTACTGAAGTTTAATTTTGTCAAAAGCCAGAAAAATATTTTATTTTTTCTTTATATACAAGTGACAGAATATAAAAAGTATAACTGAAAATTAACTAATGGTTAATTAAATAAATTTAAAAAAACTATTAAAACTCAAGTCCTATAACTTTAAGGGTTAGTAATACTAGTCAAGAAACTTCCCTTCCATTTATTTTAATAGAAAAACAAACCATTTAGAAAAAGCTAAGAAAATAAATAAAGCTTGTGATATTAAAATTTCTACAACACAACCTAATGCAGTGAAAAAAATGGTTGTGCTTTGGCCCCCTTACTTATGACAGTTGCTCCATTAATTGGAAAGTACGCAGTAGCAGCATTAGTTACTGGTGCAATGGGAGCCTTGGGAAGAAATTCAGTCAAATCTTTGGAAAGGGTTTAAAACAAGCAATTCCAGAAGAAGGTATGCAATTAAATACCCCTAATGGAAATGCGATGAAAATTGGACCTCCAGGTTCAAAAGGGAAAGTAATGCGATTAAATACACCTAATGGAAAGAGAATGCAGATAAAAAAACTATTCAGTTTAAATTTTGTTTCCCCCTTCAGTAATACCTTTTCAAATTATAATATTTTACAATTTATGAAGAATGTTAAAAACTTTAAGGGAATCAATTTAGAAATACTTTGAAAAATTTGGATTTTGGATTTTACGTTTGTAATTTAGACTATTCTTCAAATACTGACACACATTGGATAGCATTTTATTATTTTAAAGCATTTGGCTCTGTCAATAGTAGTATTACTTCGAGTGAAGCCCTTCTCACTTTTTTCTGATTGGTCGAGAGGTGGAGTGAAGCCCTTCTCACTTTTTTCTGATTGGTCGAGAGGGTTGGTCTTTGACCTGAGACGTCGTGGATATTGGCGGGGGGTGTTTTGCTGACGTCATGCATGTACTTTTACTAGTTTTTGTGTTATTTATGTGGCCTAATTTAGTTTGCATTTTTTTACTTTCTTTTACTGACGTCATGCATGTACT
>CABFPE010000116.1:1417233-1431184 GCA_900660155.1 Hofstenia miamia | reverse complement strand
ATGGTATAATACCTTTGATTACTATGTACTTAACAATATTATATAGTTATTGAAGTTCAAGACTTTCGAGTTTGCTGTAGCCAAGAAATTAATCAACTATGGAAGGCATTGGCTCTAATAAATGGAATAGGCACTAGTGTAATGAATATGATTAAGAAACTGTTAAATTTGCAACTTCATTAATATAAAAAATTTTTGGTTACAAACGACGAATATTGTTACAAACGGCGTATATATATGAAAATGATTATAAATGACGAATATAAATTCTGTATAAATTACAAACGGCGAATATATATGTATATATATATATATATATATATATATATATGATATACAGTTTTGGCTTGGCCAAATTAATCCGAACAAAAATAATTTTAAGATAAATATGCACATGAGCTTGCTTCTCACTGTTAAATTACGTTGGCTTTTCCAGTAAACAGCTCTAAATTAAATATTTTTGGGAAGTAATATCGTTCAAATATTACACAATTATCTGCTTACGAGTTCATAGAGAATAAGTTATGCTTGCAAAACAAGAGCATAACAAAATATTTCTAAATTCAAGAGCAATGAATCAGTAGACTAACGAAAGATAAGCTTTAGTATAAAGATTGGCATTATGTTGGTAAACAAGAAGCTTACATAAATCTGCACGTTATGACAGTGATCGAAAGTGAAAGACCATTTCATATAATCTCACTTTCAGTGTAGAAAATACACAAAAGTTACAAAATTATTTGCATATAAAATATTTCAAATGGTGGGTGGTAATGTAACAGCACACTATTTTTGTTCCTATTAAATCTTGCAACTCCCATACATTAAAAACATTAGTAATTAAATAGTAGTTAGTGGGTGTTTTACCGAAAAAAACGAAAAAGTTAAAAATCAATGCAAACCTTGAACCAAGTAAATTTGTGATGAAGTACTAAATTTTGCACTAATGAAATAAATAAATTGAAGTAGGTAATTAAACACCGAAACTCATTTTTTCTTTCCTCACATAAATTTTGATGTCAAGCAAATCACTCGATTCTTACTTCATGAGAAGTTACCAAATAAAATAAGCGAAGAATTTATTTGATGATAGTGTTCAAACCAGTTCAATTTGATTTGCTTCTCAAACTCCTTTACAAATTATTGAGAAGCTCAACAACATTTTTTTCATGGTAGCGATTATTATGTATGGAAATGCACAAACTAGATGTATCTGAATCAACACTCAAAAGTATAAAATAACCAACTGAAATTAATACATTTTCTTACTGAATCAATAAATTTAAAATAAAAATCAGTGTATTTTATTATTAAACGGGTATAAATGATGTTACAGTTTTACTGCCTTTATAAACTTAATAAAAATATGTTGAATCTTGTACTAATTATGCACAGTACATTAAAATGATTTATGCGCTTACTGCAAAAAACTGAAATGTAACAACCGATTTTGGTTTTTCAAATGTAGCTTTAATGAAAACTGACATTAAATGGTTAACGGAATTGTAACTGAAAGCACTAAATAAGATTAGTTCCATGGTAACAAAAACATTTAAAAGAAAAACATTCTACATTAAAATACATACGAATCACAATAACGTGCAAAAACATCAATAGCATAAAGTAAAATTGGATTAGACATGAAATACATGTAGTACACCTAGCGATAATTTAGAATATTAGTAGATTGAAAAATAAGCAAGAAAATCACATACCTAATTTTACATCCTCGATTATATTGTTGATTGTAGAATGAATTTCAGAGAACATTGGTCTATCACGAGCACACCATGCCCAACAATCCCGCATTAAATTATATACGGATAATGGACAGTTATTCGGTCGTGACATTCTATTTCCTTGTTGAAGCCATTCATACAATGATGTCAATTCCAATCCTGGATATGGTGACATTCCGTGAGTAGCAATTTCCCATAAGAGCACTCCAAATGCTAATTAGTGGCAATAAATATAAAACTAAGTAATTGATGTTTAATTATTAAACTCATATCCAAATGGAAATGAGAAATTTCCGAAATTTGTGAAATGCAAAATTTAAACTGATAAATGTCTTCCTTTTTAAGTAAACAAAGAATAAAGTTTGCAAAATAGCCACAATATTGAACTTAAAATAATCAATATCTACCAGATAAATAAACGAATAAGGGTGCTAATAAATATATTGCTAATAATAAAACCTGGTAAAATGGTAATAAAATTAGAATAAAAATTAAAACAAACCCCAAACATCGGATTTGATGGAAAATTTGTTATAAGCAAGTCCTTCGGGAGCAGTCCACTTAAGGGGAAACTTAGCACCAACTTGAGCTGTATAGACATCTTCAGGCATAAAACGTGACAAACCGAAATCTGCTACTTTAACAAGGTGATTCTCACCAACTAAGCAGTTTCTAGCTGCCAAATCTCTAAAAGGTGGTTGCATTAAAATATTCTAGCATCAATTTTAAAAAATATGTTATACCTGTGTATAAAATTAACGGATTCCAAGTACGCCATTGCAGAAGCTATTTGCGATGCCATATACATCAATACAACGGGATTTAGCTCATCAGGACTATGCGTACGTAAGTAATTAAGTAAATTCCCATTGGCCATGAACTCAGTAACAATAAATATTGGCATTTCTTGTGTACACACCCCTAAAAATCAAATAGTTAAATGCAAAATTATTGTTCAAACCTAGTAAATGAACTAAATTGCTATGCTTCAATTCTTTCATGATCTGAGCTTCTCTCATAAAATCTTCCACAGTAGTAGTATTTTCTTTCAGTGTTTTGACAGCAACTTTTTGATTCCCAAGATATCCTTCATAAACATCACCATATTGCCCAGATCCTAGTTTATTACGCATTACTATAGCTGTTCTTTCAATTTCCCATTTGTCAGAGGGAGTCATCCCATAAACTGTAGGTTTATGCTTTTTTGGTGCAGGATATAAAAGAACAGCATCCAATCCATGGGCGTATTTTGAATGATGATGTATTAATTCGGCAAGTGTGGCAAATTTATGTTCAGGTAAAATGTGGTACTAAACATAACTTTAATCAATATATAATGTAAGTAATATATACTTGTCCATCCGCATTTACTATACGATAATGATAAACTTTACTATTGCTGCGTAATGATATAGACATAGTTCCTTGATGTGTTTCACTTTCTCTTACTAGGAATGAACCATTAATACCACTATGCAATAAATATTCAGCAGCAGTCCGCGAAATTTTGCCATGAAACCATGAATGTTTTTCTGTACTATTTGCAGGTGTTATATAGTTACTGGGAACCCATCCTATGTCACCCATTGAACCATCATTGGGTATTCCCTGAGCTTCACACCAATCACCATTGTCATTATAACCTAATACTTTTATACGATCTCCTAAATCACTGTGAGAATAAATTTAACATATTTATAAAAACCTTTAATTAAATTCAACTGATTTTCAGCATTTGCAGAATAGTCAAATAATGCGATATAAAAATCCTCATCAGTTTCCTCATTACTGGGAGGATTAACTAAATCTTCTCGTGACGTCCACTTGCTTAGAACAGTTTTTTGTGCATCATCTAAAATTAAATTAAGGGCAAAAATTTATAGAAAATTCTACCAAAAACATTGACGGATGAGTTTGAGGAAATCGACTTTTCACGCTTCTTGTCTTTCTTTTTGGACTTTGAATTTTGTCCACCCATATTTTATCATAACTTGTAGCGTACAAGCATATACTTATCTAAATTCAGCATAAAATAATTCAACTTGATAAAAAAAAATTAATTTTAATTTTAACGAAAATTGCTGTCCCGTAACATACAGCATACGTTTTTCTTATAGAAGAAACGATTAACTACACATTTCTAAAACTTTCTAAGTGACAATTTCCTATTGTGTAATGCAGTAAAGCTAAATCTCATTTTACTTTACCATTTTTAATATACTAGTTGTGAAATTGAAAAGATTAAAGTGTAATTTGACAAACATCCGATTAATCGTTTAGCTTTGAATATATGTTATCCGAATCTGAACCTGATTCAGAAACTTGTGTTTTAAATTGTAGCGAGAGATGCAAACATTTATCATTTTGCGAAAGATATTTCAAATTCTTTTATGCCATAGATCTTCGAGACGGGTATTGCGAAGATGAGCTGCTATTATTACACTCAAATGATATATGTGTTATTACTCTTGCTCCAACTCATCCTGCTTTGCGCGCTGTAAGCACAGTTTCATTTGATTTAAGCAGTGGCAATTTAGTTAATAATAAAGTTTCTGGAAAGAGAAAGCGGGGCGCAAAACGGTTAAAACCAAAGGATGTAATTTGCGAAGTTGTTTGCGAGGTAAATGTTGCCTTTTGAATTTTAGATTATTGCTTTGTTATTTTATATTGTACCCAATGTATATATGCAACTTTAATTAATTGATTGACCAGCTAGTCAATGTATTTCTTCACATCTGTGATAACAACGAATAAGCCCTGGGTTAGCATGTGGTAGTAGTAGTAGTAAAAGACTTAAATTCGCAATGAATTAAAGGTTATAATGAAAAGATAGCATATCCAGTCCAAGTAAGTTGCTAGAATATTCTGAGGATCCAGTTAACCATTTTAAAGTTCTCCGTTGAAAGATATCAAGATTGCGAAAGCCAACGAGATAAGGACGCAAGCAATGAGAAGCGTAAGGTAAACCAGAAAGAATACACGTATTGTATAGATTCTTTTTCACAAACATGGGTCTAGAGAAGGGAACATTGCGTTTAATGTAGTTAAGAACACGGTTGGATTTAGCAGGTTTGATATTAACCTTGTTCGTTCCATTTCAAATCATTTTAGACATACAGACCGAGGTCCTTAATAAGACTAACGCTTTCAATAGGATTTTCCATAAGACTTAAGGAGACGTCACTATAGCTTAGGAGGAGAAGTTTTATCTTATCTGGATGGGAATCTAATCCGTTGATGACCGACCAGTGACAGAGTCAATATCATGTTGGGCATGGGCGAATTGAGCAGTACTGCAGGTTTTCAGGTCATTGGCAAAGAGAAAATGTTCAGAGAAATAATTAATATAGAGGAGAAATAAGAGAGGGCCAAGCACACTCCCTTGAAGGACACCAGATTTAACGGGCTTAACAGAGGAGAAAACTCCATCAACTTTGACACATTGATGGCGCTCAGTAAGATAGGAAGTAAATAGATTAATGAATCTCTCATCAAAACCATATTTGGCAAATTTGCGTTCTAAACGTTTGTGAGGCACTGAGTTAAAGGTCTTTTTGACATCGAAATAGATAACAGCAGTTTCGGAATTTGAGTCAAGGTTGTTGTAGAGAATATCAAGGTAGGTGACTAGCTGCCACACAGTGCGATCCATAAATCCAAACTGACGGAGTGAAATTTTAGCGCGCACTTTGTGGTAGATAAAGTTGAATATAATACGTTCCAGAATTAAAGATAACCCGGTCTTTAATATGAGAGTAACAAAAGCAGCTTTCTAAAAATCAGGCCATGAGGCTTGAGCAAGAATGAAAAATAGGAAATACACAGCAGATGAAATTTTCTATTTCCTTGTAACAAAGTTTGGTTGTCAATATGTGTAAATATAATACATTTTTTGTCCATTAAAAAAGCAATTGGTGACAGTGATGAAGGACGAAATTCGGAATGTAATCACAGCGATAAGCTTTTGAGTCGTCAATGTTTTTGAGTAACTGTTCAACTTCTTCATGTGGAGCATTCCAGCAGTTGAATAGCGTGAGATTTGACTTGCAAAATCGAAGTGATTGATATGAATAAATCCTAAATAGCAGACTGTGTCTAGTTGCTCAGATTCCATTCTATTCATTTTCATTCATTGATAGTATTCGTGGGTTGCACTTCAGACTTTTTGATCAGCTGAATTTTATAGGAGCTATATTGTTCTTAATTTTGAAACATGATTTGGTATTCCATTTACCTCAAATTAGAGGATTTATAAATTTGTACAAATTTCCAATAAAACATTGCATCACTTCTAAATGTTTATTATTTGTGATCATATCTTATGTCTGAAACACACGATGATTATTTCTGCACTGAATTCCTGAGATAATTGGTTGTGATTTAAATATTCACTGTTTGTTAGCTATTAAATTTTATGCGCGGGTAAATAATCATCGTTTACTTGCAAACTATTTTTATTGACAACCAATTGTCTCAGGAATTCCGCGCAGAAATTATCGTCGTGTATTTTAGGCCTTACTAATTGTTTTGCAATTAAATGATTTCCAAATATTTGCAAGCGGTGCAAGCTCATTCTTGCAGAATTAGACAAAGACAATACTATACTGCAACAGATATATTGAACATAATATTGCATTGAAATATACAAATACTAAAAAATATCAAAATTGATTGAAAAACACTCAAATTTCATGTTCACTAAACTGATAAGTGTCCTGTCCATCCGTCATCAATTCATACATTGCAAAACATGTGTGTGGATCATAATTTACAACCTAAGGTATGTAACTTGCCCTGTTAATTCTGCAAACAATTTCAATGAAATATTAGAATTGAATAATCTTATTGTTCTGTGTGTCAAGCATTGGCAATTCCGAAAACGAGTATAGGATGACATTACGCGGTCACACCTGACCGACCTTTGTGTGACAGATACGCGCTCCCGCATCTAACTAACCTATCATTTCACCGAACATGATTGCGCTAAATGCATGTATTTCTAGAAAAGTTCATTTCGTAATTCTAACAGCTTCGATTGGTACAATAAAATCTGATATGAAAGTTTCATATTACTCACGCTTGCACTTCTATATGCCACCCTATACCCTTTGTATTTCCCGAAATGTTTAAATCAATACTTGACACATCCTTGGATTATTCCTTGCAATTTTTACTGGGTGCGCTTTTAAATGATTGTTTGCAATAACTATTTTTATTATTGACAGTTTAATCTTTCGGATATATACAATTGTTAAACATGCATTTTTACAAATGCGGCAGTTGTTCTGTTTTCATTCTAGAATGAGAAAACAAGAAAAAATTCCGGCATGTGATAATTGTTATAGTAATTAGAAATATGTTGAAAGACAAACACAACCACCATTTCCAAGTAATTTTAGAATAATGTTTTTTCAACAAGCATAGAAAGTACAGTTTAATATTTATTTACATTTAGGATAAAGTTTATCTCATTCGAAACTGGCTAGATGGAAATCTACTTGAGGTGAACACTACTCTTCTTAGTGAACCACACTTGCTAAAAACAGAACCGCAAGGAAGAGGATTTATTGCTATTGTAAACGTATCGGGGACTAGTCATAAACAATTTGAAAAATTCTTTTCCTCAGATAAATATTTATTGTTTGTTACAAATGGTAGAAAGCTTAATATGGATTGATGAACTTTTTGGTTTTCAATGCTAGCTATTTCATCTAGTTTAATTAATTAAAATATATATATATATATATATATATATATATATTCGAACTAACCATACAATATATCATTGCTTATCTATTCTATATCTCCATGTATTATGGAATAATTTCGTTTGATGAAGCTTAGTTATATTTTTCTGTTTTAGTTGGTAGCATAGACAGATGTTGGGTTTAAAGAAAGGTGAGATTTTCTATGTAATTTAGTATTTATTGTTCTTAGGTATTTATATTGTGGGGGCTTGTAGAACGGCTTTTGGAAAATTTGGTGGATCTCTGAAAGGTATCACTCCTACTGATTTAGCAGTTCATGCGAGCAAGGCTGCGATTGCTGCTGCAAAACTCACTCCCGATCAAATTGATTCAGTTGTTGTTGGTAATGTAATACCTGTAAGAATTTTTTTAAATATTTGCTTGCGAAGAACTATTAGTCTTCTCCTGATGCCTTATATATTGGTCGTCATGTCGGTCTGAAAACAGGAGTCTCGTTAGAAAAGCCTATGCTATCAGTTAATCGTCAATGCGGCTCTGGTTTTCAATCAGTAATTAATGCTGTTCAGGTAAACGTTGACGAAGGATATTCTTCTCAATGCTATTATAGGAAATACTGCTGGGTGATTCTAATATTGTCTTAACGGCAGGAACTGAAAATATGAGTATGACACCATTTGCTGTGTACGATGTTAGATTTGGGACAAAATTTGGTCAACAGTATAAGGTATTTTGTCATTTTAGTTGTATTCTTTCACACCAAAATTAACTTCTACGAAACCGCACTGGTATATTTTTCATACATTTAAGAAGATTTTTTATTATTTTTTCATAACATTTAGTTCACAGATTTGTTGTTTGCTGGATTAAATGACTCCTATGTTAACATGCCAATGGCAATAACTGCCGAAAAGCTCGGAAAACAATATGAAATCACTCGTGAAATGTGTGATGAATTCGCATTTACTTCTTTACAGCGATATATTAATGGTATTTTTTAGCTATAGTACCATTTAATTTTCATTGAAATTCATACAAAATTCCTGACTTTGTTTTGCATTGATGTATGCATAATATACTAATTTCTGCTTCCCTTTTTGTATATTATAAATTACTATAAAATAAGGATATATATTGTCTCAAACATATTTTAGTTTCTATACTAGTGTTGATATTTTTTAGTAATACTAGGAAACTACCCGTGCTATGCTGTATTCGATATTTAATAAATGAATAAACTTTAAACAAACCATATGTTGTGTTTTTAATATTTTAGAAACGAAATAAGTAATAAATGTGATCATCATACATTGGTAAAATGATTTTTATTCACAATTTTATTATATGACACTCCTTAATTAATCATTTAATATTATAAGCACATTCAAAGCATGGTAACACCTATTGCAAAAGAGTATAGAATTGCAACAAAATCGGGTCCATTATTGTAGTATTATAGATAATTAATTTATCATAAAATATATACATTTGCATTTAGCACAAAATAATGGCATCTATGATTCAGAGATTTGCCCTATTCCTCTTAAGGTAAAAGGCAAAGAAAAATATTTCACTATCGATGAACATCCAAGGTATGACGCAACTTTCGAAATGATTCAAAAACTTCCATCAGTATTTGTTAAAGATGGTCTTGTCAGTGCTGCAAACGCTTCGGTGCATTTTTTAATATCGTGTTATTGCAATTGCTGTATACTTTTTATGGGTCTTAAGGGTACAATTATCTACCCCTTCAGCCAAGGACCAGGATTTTTTCTGATAATTGACTTTTTTATTTTAGGGTATAAACGATGGCTCAGGTGCAGTTATTATTGCGTCCGAAGAAGCCTGTTCAAAACATAATTTGAAACCATTGGCTCGTATAGTTGGCTATGGTATCGCAGGTTGCGACCCCACAATCATGGGGATAGGACCTGCTTTTGCAATTAGAAAAGCCCTAACTGCTAGTAATTTAAGACTAGATGATATGGATATGGTTGAAGTATGTGAAATGTATTTTCTTTTTTTCAATTTTTTTAGGTGAATGAAGCTTTTGCGGCTCAATATTTGGCTGTCGAAAAGGAATTGGGTTTAGATCGGGCTAAAAGTAATATTAATGGCGGTGGTATTTCAATTGGTCATCCTCTTGCAGCGAGTGGCAGCAGAATAACAGCACATATTGCTCATCAATTGAAGTAGGCTATATTGACTAATACTGATATTTTTCAAAATTCGAGGACGGTTTCAATTTCCTATAACAGAATATTCTGAAATGCGTTTCAGAAGAAACCAAATAACTTTCAATTTTTGAAATTTAGTTATTACAAATTCATTTGATTTACAAATAACTTATTTCAAAATAGAAACAGTAAATATTCAGTTAATCAATTATTGTTGATATCCGTTTTGATTAAAATAATGAAAAACGCATGTTTTAAAAACAAAGTACATGTCTGATTTTTGTTTTTTATAAGTAAAACAAAATTCGCATTTCTCCTAAATGCATAGAATGCTATAATACATATTCACAAAATTGTTCTGTTCCATATTTAATGCAGCTGTAAGCCACATATCTTTGAAAACAATATATTATGAGGCCATTTTATATATATTTTTAAAGACTAATTTTTATCTATTGACATTTTTAAAATTTATTCATTGCAGATGATATATGATTGTTTTTCACGATTTCTTGCTTTTTTAAAATGCCAACGTTTTCTACTAAAGCTTGCAAATATCGTCTTTGTTTTTTGTAAATTCAATATATTATTCAATTTATAATGGGAGGTGCGACATTGAAGACGGCTGTTTTTAATAAGTAATGTAGGCTGTTGTACTAAAAGCGGTAGATGAGCATGATTCACTTTTCGACGCACACATTACCAAAACGTCAATAACTGCTCTTCGAAAGTTTGTTATCCGTCTGTGGTTGAAATGTCTAACTGTTTTGAGTCTTTTTTTTAGTGGTTTCTCTTTTCACGTGGCTCTTGTAAAACCAATACGTTAGGTTGGATGCCTGAAGCGATCCGTCAACAAATTCATTAAAAATCAATTAAACTCTGGTAGAAACAGTGGAAACTAACTTTTAATACTGGTTTGAAGAATACCAAGGGATTTCATGTTCCATTCATAATTATTTGAAAATAATATGATGCTCTNTATATATATATATATAGTTATACTGACCACTGTGAACAAAACTGGGCCTTCATTTGACCGCTGTGTACATCCAAAATTTGATAATGTCCGCTCTGCACAAAGGGTCTGAATGGACCATAAATTATTAGCAAAATCGATCTAATTGCTGAAATTTTACATTGGTGGTTTAGTAATACATCAAAGAAATATGGAGTTGGCTCGGCGTGCATTGGCGGCGGTCAAGGGATTGCAATTATCCTTCAAAAAGTGTAATTTTTAGAGAATTTTATTTTGTGTATATTATATTAGAAATAGATTTTTTTCAGTTTTTTCATTGAGAAAACATTCGTTTAATTTAGAAAAATAAGCCTGGACCGGTCTGTATAGTATTTAGTCTTTTGTCATATAATCTCCTCAGATGGCACTTTTATAATTAATATTGTAGTGATAATTTCAAAATGTTTGATATTTTCAATGTTCTTTTATACAAATAAGGACTTACACTAGCAAAGATAGCAAAAATTATCCTTGAGTTCCGATTTGCTTAATGACCCTAAATGTTAATTACATATAACTCTATTTGTGGTAATTTACTTTATCAATTATTCAAAAATATGATTTTCAAGAAAGTCATTAACACAATGAATTGCAACATAGCATTCCTTTGTAAAACACATTTGCTATGGCAGCCAAAATGTTGTGCCACCCACCCCATAAATTTGATTAATAGTGGACTTTAAATTTTCTTAGTTCCACACTACAAATGCTTTTTGGAGAAAACTTTAACAAATAATCCTGTAGGAAAAATGTAATGTAACAGTTTTTTAATACAATTGATTTCTCAGAAGGCACCTGCTGCACTGGGTTAGCAAAACTGACAAATGAAATCGTGCTTTAAACTATGTCAATTCTTTCTTCACGCAGTTTTAGTGTTTCTTTTGCCTTCATGGATTCTAAATTAATTTTTACATGCTATATTCACAAAATTCAATGTATTTAAGTAATTTTCAAAGTTAACAATGGTTAAAAATCATCTATAAATTTACAATATGTATTGTATACATTACTGCAATTTAACGATGAGACTATCCAAAGACTACTAATATCATATCGGCTCGCATCACTACAATTGCGATACTGCACTAGTCTAGCAGGTGCAGTGGCCACATCCCTTGTAAATTTATCGAGGTATTCATAGGCTTTTAAAAAACTATCTCAACATCAAATTGCGGATTTCATACGATTTAAAATGTTTTTAAGGTTTTTCCTTGAATAAAAGATGTCTTGAAAAACTTACTACCATGTGTATGATGTAAATAGCAACATTTTTGTGGAGTGTCTCATAAATTATTACAGATTTTGCAAAATATTAATACATTTTGCATAATTTACAAATATACAGCGGGACTCAGAAGTCCTGGCCGATATATTTTATTAATATTTTAAAGTATTAATTATCAGATAGAAAATACAAGTGCACTCTAAATATAAATTGCTCATTTATTAGTTTAGACCAAAGGTAAATTTCACATCAACAGTTACTCGATTTGCTTTCTTTCATTGGCAATAGATTCCATCAATCAATGAGGCACACTTCACTAGACTGTTTCACAAAGGTTGATTGAGATGGATTTCTTATGAAAGATAAGGCATATGTGAAATGTCCAAAAACAATCAACTCAAGAGCTTAATTTCTAAAGAATTTGCGGCCAACTCTATTAACCTTTGATTGATAATGCATTGTCAGTGAAGGAAAACTTTTCGAATATCTCCAATGCTGTAAACTGAGTATTCATCATTCATTTGTATTTCAATTAATAGTATAAACAATTAATAAAATATATAGTCCAGGGTTTCTTGGCCACATTGTATGAGCGTACAAAACTTCTAGTGTCTGTAAAGGCAAGGGCGCCAATGGATAAGCTTCATTTTTAAATTTATGAAATTATGAACATACTTTTTTGCCTTAATAAACCCAAAGGAACTCCAACCTCTTTCTCTTCGCTTTGCAACAAAATAATATTAGCATCCCGACTGTAGATAATTTCAAGTACCTAGGAGTAATTTTTGATTCTAAGCTAAATTTTGAATCTCACATTAATGCAATAGTTCGAAAATTAGCCATTGGTATAAGAAACATGTCAATGATAGTAATGCAATTACCAGCTTGTGCAATAATTCAATTTTTTCATGCATTTATAATGAGTCATCTAAATTATGCAAATATATTATTATAAAAGATGCTTTTTTCAAGAAACTTGATGTGCAATTAAAATGGGCACTTAATGTCTCAAAGAAAAATTCCGCCAGAACTAAAGACTACATTTCCAAATCAATCCTTTTTCCAAGACAGCTTGTCATTTTGAATACTATGTTGACATTTTTTAAACTCAAGAACTTACCACCTTATAATACGATTTCAATGCCTGGTTTTATTCATAAACAAAACTCCAGATCAAAACATTTTTCCTGCATTAAGTACAGAAAAAAAGTCTTGAAAGAATCATTTATTAATACCGCTATCAGAACATGGAATTCATTACCTAAAGAGATAAAGAATATTGAAAAACTAAAAGCTTTTAAGAAACAAATTAAAATTTATCTTAAGCAAAAGAATATCTCAGGACAATCATGGTTAGGATACAAATTCTACAACAATGATTACTCAACAACCCGTACTTGAAATCTCCTAGTAATTTCTCCCTAGCCTGTTAGATTTATTGTATAGTATACTTTGCTTTTGTATGTATTTGTATGTATGTTTGTATATTTTTGACGCTATTCAGATAAATTATCAGTTTTTAATTGTCAATATTTATCTGAATAAAGAATATCTTATGAAATCATAAAGTCGATACAATGTTAAAAAATAAATCCAGTGGACTCTGTCTAATACCAACGTGTTTCCTAAAACTCTCAGGTGACTTAATAGCTGAACCAATATGCTACATTTTAAATAATTGTACAAGACACTCCCTTTTCCAGATAAATTAAAATTTTTGAACTAATTCTTTTTAATCAAATTAACAAGCATCTTTGTAAACCTGATCTCTACTCCAAAACACAATATGGTTTTTGTAAAGGTATTTCTACAAGCAACGCTTTAATACAAGCTACATAAAAATGGCTTACTTAGACCTTGAAAGCTTTTGATTGCATAGACCGCAGTATCTTACTACAAAAAGTTAAATTTCTAGGTTTTTCTAATGACAGCATAGGTCTTATCTCGAGTTATACAATTGCATGCAAAGAGTTAAAATTAATGAATCTTTTTCAGATTGGGTATGCACTAAAAATGGGGTTCCTCAGGGTACAATTTTGGGTCTCTTATTATTTAATATTTACATAAATGATTTGTCTGATCAAGTAACA
>CABFPE010000116.1:1395515-1410471 GCA_900660155.1 Hofstenia miamia | reverse complement strand
GGCTGGGAGTTGACATTGTTTAAGTGTTGTAAAACATTGTCATCCTCACTCATCTTGGAGATGGGGAAGACAATCGCATTGGTATTGACTGTAGGACGCCTTTGTTTGTGAAGTGACTTGCGTTTTTCTTTTACAGGCACAGGAGGAAGATGAATTGTCTCTTGTGTTAATGGGTTATAACCATGCGAGGTTGGTGGAGTTGTACATAGATCATCAAACAGGCTACTCAGCAAACTGGATGTTAGCATTTCAACAGACATTGGCAAATTTGAGAGACGAAATTGTGTAAGAGAAAAATAATGACTTTATCCAATGAAATGAGGTGAATATATAGATTGACCAGCCAATGAAAATACATTTGAATTTTTGAAAAATAATTATTGGTTGGTGATCAGCAAAAATGAAATGCATGATAGTGAGGAATATTAACAAATTGTAATGTATGCAAAAACATGAAATGTAACCAGTGACATTAACAAAATTAGTCATTACAAACAATAAACCAAAAATTATATCAAAACAATGTAAATTTGGGCGTGAATCATTTAAGCAGGTCCGAATGTGCTAATTAAAAATGCATTAGCAAGCTGTATCTACCAAAAAATCAATTAGCGAGATCTTCAAAGCACTTTGCGCTAAGTATAAATTAGATGACTCAACGCCTCAACCACCCCTTCGATATTCACCGTCTGTCACGTGACATGTGACGTCCTAAGCTCTCGACCAATCAGAGGCATTTGTTTACAGCAGGCTTCTGCCCCCCCTTTACTACTAACCCCAAATGTATAAACGCCTAGTCAAGCGAATTTTCTAACACAACATTTCAAGCAGAATTCACATTTATCATATATAAATGATTTTTTATGGTTAATTTATGTTGTTAAAAAAACATCTTATTTAACCCTAACTGCCCATTGCATCCATTAAAATACAATCTGTTTTGTCCTAATTTTACAACAATTTTCTCTAAGCGTTTTATGGAATTTGGAAATGCTTCAATATTGACACATGAGGCTTGGGTAAGTGTGCTTCCCTGTTTTAGTGAATGAATGTGATAAATACTATTTCTTTTTGAAGTACATAAAAGTAGCAATTTTCTCACTGGAAAATCGATTTTTGGCACAAATTGTCACATACTTTTCATGCCTACCCTTCAGATGAAAGATCAATCTAATGCCCAAGGCAACAACAACCACCGTCTACTATTTTGGTTTCTGTAAATAATTGTCTAAATCCCATTCAAGTGTGCCTAAATATGCTCTAAATCGGGCGAGATTTCAGGATGAAAAGGATAGAGGAGACGATTCCTTATCCAGTGGTGGTGTTTTCAGATTTTAGATTGCTTTATTATTTAATTAGTTATGAGCGTCTTAAAAATTCTAGAGAACATCACAAATTGTACAAAATGCCTGGGGTATTTAGGGCTAAAATACACATTATGTATAATTAAAAGTGTACCCGTACCCGATAATAATTATACGCAAAAATTTAAAATATAAATAACGTATAATTAAAAGTGTACCCGTACCCGATAATAATTATACGCAAAAATTATACAAGTAAATAACCAGTATAATTGTACGCATCTTAGAATACACCAATGGTGGAGGAACGAATTTTGGTTAGAGGGTAAGTTAAGTTACATTGATTACCCAGCATGTTAGCTAACTATGAGGACATTTACTGTTTAAATTAAAAATTTAAAGAGGCTTTTTCTGAAAGATTGATTTTAGCGGAGCTTGCTTCTTCAATTGGTGTTATTCGAATATTTAATCAGAATGACAACAATAACTTTCAACTGCAAATTTCTTACAGAGTAATTTCTTACATTTTCAGACAAGAAAAAAACAAGGTTCTAAACTTAGAACCTAATCTTGAGTCAATTCAACATTATGACTGTAATCCAAAGGATTTTTACGTGTTATTGCAGTCACTTTATTATAGATTAGAAATCTAAACAGCTTTTAAAGATTTGTACTAAAATAGGTTTTTTATTTTAATAAATTAGTTTCTATTGATTTTAGATGTTTAATTAATACATAGAATTGATTCAAGATAGAACGCAAGTCTATTTGTCATACTCCGTTGTATATATTTGGCTAATGTAACAAAGTAAATTAGTGAAACGCTGTGAGCATATGACATGTAGCATTAAAACGGAAACTAGCGCTTTACATCAAAATGATGGATCCAATTTAATATTTTTATTAGTTATGCAAATCAAAAGTGTTTGTGTTTCAGAGATGGGCATCGGGTATCCGTTCGGTTAAAGTTGGGGCACAATAATTTCAGTTTGGGTCGGGTAGGGTACGCCCAGGTTCAGAAGTATGCTGTGTTGGACAATTGTTGGATATGATAAAATGCAATATTTCGTATTTGTTTGCAGCAATTCATGTGTACTTATATATGGAGTATTGTTTTCTTCAAGTCGGTTCGGAGAGGGTACAATTTTTTATTGGATCCCCATCACACTGTTGTGTTTATGCTTTCATATTATTTATTTGCAACTTTAATAATATTATTTGAACTCAATTTAGGTTAACAACAAATTATTTTAATTGTTATACATGTATAAAGTTTTAGACATTTTTTGCTTTAGAATAATTTGTTTATTAACCGTTTTACATTTTTGTTTGTGCTTACTTATAAATCACTTTTAGAAGAGTGCTTAAAATTTAGGAATTATTTAAGAATCAACCATATGCTTAAATAGAAATTGAGAAACTTCTGAAAATCTAATATTCTGAGATGATGATAAGGCTTCGGTTTTTTTGTGTTTTTATACCAAAAATATTTTTCTATGTTTTCCCTCATTCGTCCGCTCAAAAGTATATATTATTTCAAAGGCAAGGACAATGCGTTATTAGCCCAGAAATTTTTTCAATCTTCGAAATAATTCCTATTTCTTAAGATTTGTGCGTATGAAAACTTTGACCTTTCAAATAATAATACCTCCAATTCGCTATTTGACTTGAAAAAAGTAAAGAATCATGTACGGAAAATTATAAGCTCAAATTTTCTGAATCACTAAGAATCTCTAAGACTTGGCACGAACTATGTAATTCTAATAAAAAGGAAGATTGAAATGACCTTAATGAATCTATTGAATTGGATGAATTGGTGCTTCTAAATTGTTGTAGTCGAATTCCAAATTTCATGGGATGGAGTGGTAAAAGAAGTTGGTACAGCTACTCAATAGCTAATATCCGGATATGTTTAATGCATATTTTTCTGCAGTTTTCGTAAATAACACTCAAACACTTAAAGAAAATGACAAAGATTATATAGGCATAACATCGTTTAATGACATGTGTTTATACTTAGCCCCGAGTTAGTAGATTATAGATCTGCAGAAGTCATCAACAGTACTTTCATTTGACAAGATTGCCTCAGTTTTCATTAAAAATTATCTTTCGAATTATTACATACACAGACAAATTAACTTATCAAAATACTACAAAAATATTAATGATAAGATAACACAAAGTTTTTAAATACATAAATGTACACATAATTGGGTAAAAAATACGAATTCTATTCTTTACTGATGTCGCTAAGCATATGTATCTACGGTGATGATTATAATATCGACACATATATGAGAAGTTGTGCTTTTAAATAGTAGCTCTCTTATGCAAAGCAAAATTATTTACTAAAGAGTGAACAATGACTTTGCTATTAATGAACTACTATTCAAAAATCACCATTTACTCGTTTTTAGTTGGATGTCTTTGCTTTTAAGCCAACAATTCTTGAAAGATGAAATAAACCAAAACTTCAAATATTTTAACTTTAATCATTTCGTGATTGTAGCAAAATATTTTGTTGGCCCTAATCTAAAAGTCATATTTGTTGTTTCATTTGATTCTTTAGTCTAATATACCTTTGGATTTTCTAAAGACATTCTGAAAGACCTATTGAAATAAATTTTATCATCGTTTGAGCTGAATTTCTCTTGAAGAAAAATCAATCCTTAATAAATGTAATTTTGAAATTGAATTTACTTGTTGAAATTCGCAATAAATTAAAATGCCTCTTGGGCTACAGTACTATCTTGTTCTCAAAACTAAATGAGTTTGAAATTGGAATCACAAATATTTTTCATCAGGGTTGCAAGCAGGTTTGGTTGAATTAGCAGCATGCAGACTGCGAGTTAGTTTGACCAATCAAAGTGGTTATAGTGTTTGAAATTTATTTTATCGCATCCTCGTATAATTAGTGGAAAATTCAAATTCCACCTTAAAATACAATGTGGTATTAAAATCTAACATGCATGAAATTGAAATTCATATCTCACCTGTCTCAGATAATTATATCCTCAAAACTTGTATATTCATTAAGTTTACTAATATTTACCACATTTACGAGGTTTATCGATTATTAACACCATCTATGTATTCGTTCAACAGCCCATTGTTGAGCATCCATTACTAGTAATTATAATCAAATACATTCGTTTTTCACAAAATCCTTGAGAGAAGTCTTATTATAAAGATCCTTTCAGTTTTTTTAACTTTCATCTTAAGTACTTTTTGGTTTTAACGGTTAGCGTTAGGCGCTGCGTAGGGTCTTTTTTTTACCCCGGCCTTACACACCTTCCATTTTTTCCTAATAACCTTGTCCAAAATAACTAAAAATTTGCTGCGCTTCCTAATTTAATTTTGTGATGCATAAATGTGCATAGATCTTGATACACACTAGCACAAGCGTAGCTATTGATTTTAACACAAATGCAATTAATTAGGTGTTATTAACTAATGCAATAAATGCAAAATAAATATATTATAAAAAATGAGCTGTCTTAAAATATTGCAATAAATTGCAATACATTGCAATGTTTTGATTTCTTGAGAACTACCAATTTTAATCAGAGAAAATCACCCTTTTTATCGAAGCGGCAATTTACTAACTTAGATTCAAATTTTTTCGAACTTTGCTAATCCTGCTTTAGCTGAAAACAGTTATTGAAAATCAATGTACAAGTGTTTGACTATGGAAATGTAAGCATAGTAGTATGATGCCATATACTATGCTGGGGTTAACTTGTACATAACAAAAGAATTTTACATTGGGAAAACGATTTCAACATAATTAACCTCGTCATATTGATTTTTTAAACTTAGTGTTTTTGGGAGTGCAATATACAGTCGACTTCTCTTTGGTTAAGGAAATTATTTTATGTCTTCCAAATTGAATTTTCTTAATCGAATATTATAATTTCTTTGTAAACATTATAAATAAAATAGGCTGTCAGTTTTTCACGTATAGTTATTGACTTCTATAATGTAGAGCAGTGGTTCTTAACCTTTTTCTTCCCGGCGGCTCTTTTCAGAGAATTTCATAGGCTGGCGCTGTACATAAAGTGAGTGTTGCACTAATAAATGAAGAGTGATGCAATGAAGTTTTATCTACATTGTAGTGTTGGGCAATTAGGAAATTAAAACTTGAAGACTACAGGGGAAAAGGGCATTTGTCACACCGGACTTATGCCATTTTGCCTCTTTTCAAAATGGAAATATGCCCTTCTTAACAAGTACAGGCTTTCTTCTCCTTGCATTAAATGAGACATATGCCTTTTTTGACAAAACAGTGATGTTCGGAAGACACTTTGGATCATGGTCTACATAATGGCAGCCATAACTTAAAAAATCCCAAATTGTGACATATGCCCAATTTTCCCCTGTGGTCTTCATTTACATTCATAGAACATGATAAATTTACTTGAAGAAATACATCTATATTTATTATTGCTTGAAAAAAATAAGGGCAGTATTTACTCAGTTTGCAAATAAAACATATATTTGACCCAAACAAACAAACTTGAAATTAATAATAATAATAATCAGATAAATAAAAAAATACATATTAAAAAATGGCAGGAAAAATATATTAATGACTAACTTGGGTCTGGTGAGAATTTGCCAACTTAATAATATCAGGTTCAATATTTGATAAACAGAGCCTCTTTTACATATTTGCAATCTATTTCTCTGTTTGGTTAGGAGTTGCAAGACCACACTGAATCTCTTCTCTGCTCGATATGGTGAAGGAAATGCTAATAGTAATAATTTGATTTTTTTCCAAAGATGAGGATACTTATCTTGTTCTTTTGGCCAGAAAGCTTCATACACAATCTGCTGAAACAACACTTTACCTTCAAAGTCATTTTTCAAGTCGATAAGATCTTCAACTAGATTTGGATCAGCATTGTTTGCATCAGCCTGGAATGGATTTACAACCTACTCTGGTATGGTCAATTCCTTGAGATTTTTAAATCTGATCAACAAATCGTCTTTCAGTGCTTGAAGATGAGAGGAAAAGCACTCTAGATCAGAGTCTGACAAACATGAATAATCGGTTTGGTTTTCATGCAGTATCTTAAGCTAGGAAACTGATTTAAGTCTACTCTTAGTAAACAGTTTTTGTAGAAATCTAATTTGCAAAAAATGCCATTATTATTTGCATTAATGAGACACATTTTAGTTCCTTGCAATTTAATGTTGACCTCATTTAATTTGTTGAAAATATTGGGCAAATAAGCAACATCTGCTGTTCTGCTTTCCAAATCTGTACTCACTGTCTCATGCAATAATTTTAATTTAAAGAAATAAAGAACAGGATCATAGAGGTTATAAAAGCGTCGTAGACAGTTAAACCCTGATTATACTTATGTTACAGTCAGACGTTTTTAGACCGTATACAAAATTACTACTATTAATGTCACTATGTTGCTTATTCCTTAAGAGCTTAGGAAAGAAATACATAACAAGCTAAAAAAATATTTTAGAGTTTTGTAGTTATTTTTCTTGTTGCTGTAATCCCTAAAACATTTTTCAGCCAAAGATTAACCGTTAACTTGAACTAAGCAAAGCTCAAAAATAATAATCTTAGATGCTCTGTGAATTACTGTTCTCCTTATGCTGGTATTACGAATTGCAAATTGTTATCTATTTCCTTTATTTAGAATTGTAAATATATATGATCGTAGGCAAAATGTATGTATGGAAATTTTATTCAATCCAGAGCTTCACTACAAATACTATAACGGTTCCAAATGCCATATGGAAAAAAACTTCAAACATTTTCAAGTAATTCTTTTCAGTTATGGAAATTAGTCCGGGTCCAACTAAATATCCATTGTGCATTAATTTTATAACGGAATTCACTTCATTGAGTGTAGAATTGTACGAACTGCTTAAGAGAACACTATTTTGTGGTAAGTGTGAATAATCATGTAATGAGTTTTCTATGTCAAGAACCTTGTAAAGATGACTAACTGGAATTAGGGCAAAACGTCTGAACATGTAGTAGCATACTATTATATTGTAAGCGAACGCTAGCATTTCCAATGCTCCTACAGAAGAATGGAGGGAAATTGTGATACCAGTATCATAAATTATTAGAAGAATGGATTTTAATGTTTTGACAAATGCTAAAGTTAATATTAAATTTATTTTAGCGTAAGAGATCTTTAAAAAATTTGAAAACTCATGAAGATCGTTATCATATCGTTTTAGAGCCTTTTCCACTTGATCCCAATTTCCGTTTCTTGTTGTCTTTCTTAATTCAACATGATTGAACTCATTCTGCCTGCAGAGGTACACAATCAAATATTTCTGAATTATCAAAATAATCATCAAAGGAAAAAGTGTGACCCAACTTCCAAGGAGATTAAGAAGCCAAAATATAAACAATTTAAGCTTTTCTCGGTGTAGATATGTAACCAATGCATACAAAATCTGCTGAATGAATATTATCAAGAAGCCTAAACAAAACTTTAAGAAATAATTTTGCACCACTTAGGAAGTTTAGCGATATTAGTTTATCATAAAAAACTTGCTAGCCACTAGCTTTGCATTAAATATAACATTAATTAACTTGGTCTTTTATGAATTTTGGCAAATTATTGAGATTTAGGTAACTAAAGCTTAAAATTAGCACATTTAAAAAAATAATTGGTAATTTCTTTATAACAGCAAGTGAAAACCTAGCAAAATTGATATTATAATATAGAGAAATGTAAATTCATTACCGCAGTTATGGTTGGAGTTTTTTTGTACTAATATATTGTGTATTTTTTTCTTTCTTCCTTAATTCATGATGGTGATTAAATATTTCTGCTTCAATATATGTTTATACTGTATATATATATATATATATATATATATCCTTCTTTTAATCATGATGGTTATTGAATATTCTGTTTCAAGATTGTCGTTAATATGTTTTTAATGCGAATGCCAAAGTGTCGCTTATTTTCACCAATGTATAGCTTGTTACAGGTATATGTATATTTGTAAACGTTGGATGAATAAATATTCTGGGATTCAATTTTTGTTATTTAATGAATTATTTGTTTGCAATGATGTAAAAATATTTCAAATTTTCGATGGTGTTAATCTGCATTGATATTTTTAATCTTTTTCTTCATAGTAAGCTGTTTATCTTCAATGTATGGTAACTTCCAGTATATAATGCTTTTTACAAAAGCTTGTTTTTTCTTGTTGATATCTATTTCACAATTTGAAATTAAACATTTAAATGTTATTTTTCTTACTATTTTATTTGGATAGCCATTTTCTTTGAATGTAGAAAAGAATACATCTAGGCTCTTTTCTAATAAGGGAAAATTCGCTGATGTTTTCATAATTCCTTCATATAGTTAATGTAATGCATTGGTCTTGAACTTTAAAGGACAATAGGAAGTGAATGGTATATATTTCTTTTCTTAATGTATACTTCTGATGCAAAACATCTATCTTTATTTTTATGATAACACCTAAAAGATTGAATTCTCCTGTAGCAGTATCCTGATAGAGATGGACGTCCCAATTTTTCAGCATCTTTAACACAGCTAGTAGCGGTAAAACAGTTGTATCATCTCGATGGGCTCTGATAAATTCTTTCAAATTGTAGACTTGTAGCGTCACAGAATATTTTTTCCCTAAAATGAAATATACCTTCATATACGCGCTATATACCTCATATTATAGCAAAATTATTATGTCAAAATTTGATTGGCCAAAGATATAGTCTTAATTAACACCCCGTATATATATATTTTCCTCCTCTGTAAAGCTTTCCTAAATTTAACTCCTTGTCTGTACAAACTCGTACATAAATAATTATGCCCCCTTCTGTGTACACCAAATGTTTTTATATATGAATTGAACATATACGTATTTGTGGTAAATAATGGAATTGAAATTTCGTATATAAAATGAATTATTTATTTGTGTGATATAATTTAGAATCAAATTAATCAAAAGTGCAAATTACAAGAATTTTTCCATGAAAACATTAT
Organism: Hofstenia miamia; assembly: GCA_900660155.1. Lineage (NCBI taxonomy): Eukaryota > Metazoa > Xenacoelomorpha > Acoela > Hofsteniidae > Hofstenia > Hofstenia miamia. Next base: position 1,401,167 of record CABFPE010000116.1, on the reverse strand, counting down.
TTAAGCACTACATCTTCCTCTTAACACAGTTTCGTAAATATCACAAATGTTGGAATCAATATATTCATTTTCAGACGTTTGCAGAGTATTGTCAAGTCTGTGTCAGATGCAATAGTTTGATATACTATTACTTTGCAAAATTTTTTTCTCCCAAAATCTACGGACTGAAGTGGGGTTGAAATTGTACATTTTATACGCAGGAAACAGCTGTGCCATCGCTTTTGTAATTTGCGCTGGCATTGTTAAACAAATTCTGTTTTGCTTGTTTCCAAAAATTCAAGTTTGCCTTCACGCGATTTCATGAGCATCGTCATGTAGAAAACTTGCTTCGCTGATGCTTTAACACGTACTGGATACTTTTATCCCGTTTTGTGATTTGTCTCTGTTAACACATTACCTCTTTCTAGGGTATTTAATTCATCAAACGTGAGACAAAAAAGAGGTCCTGCATTTTATTTTTCCCTATCCTCTAAAAATAATTCCTATTTTTTACTGTTTTCCTCAAATAGACTCTTGCCTATGAAGAATTTGAAATTTATGTTCATATTGCAAATTAAACGTAATTTTTGTGTAGATTTTCAAAATTTGCAGTAAACTATACTTTTTTGAATATTCAGAAATTCAACTGTCAGCACTGAATAGCGAGAGTGTAAACTATGGGTCTTAACAAGTCTAGCAAGCTGAATAATAGATGGTAATAACCTGACTATTATAAACAATGTTTACAGATAAACAAATTAACGTAAATGACTAGAATCCTTTGTTATTTGGTGATTTCAATCTATTTCTAATACATTGATGTATTGCTATACATTGTATTATGAAAACCCAAAAAATTGCGTGAAGAAAAATGGTAGAAAATAGAAATACAAATATTCAATTCTTTACAAGCACTGATTTAGATTGAAAATCAAAAATATGTACTTGAAAAATGATTGCTTCTGCAAAGTCAAGAAATAGATAGGCTTAAAAAGTATATTATGTGGAAACTACTTAGAGAAATTAAATCAGCATTGAATAACAACACAAACTTGATATTCAATAAAGCGAAATGCTTTTATATTTTCTATTACAAAAAACTTACTAGAATTCCAATGAAAACAAACAGTATTGCATTCATATTGAAGATACTCAGGGGGTTACTCCTAAATAGTTAACAAGGGACTCTAAATGTGAATAATGATTTTCTAAATTATATTTTTTTACCAAACTTAATTTCTCAACAAATGAAATATAATACCTCAAGCCGTAATACACCTGAGTCCCCAATCCACTCTAACAAGGATGGCTGGGGCTCCCTAAGCACCATCTCGATAATACCCCTGAGTTTACTATACATCGGAGAAGCATTTACAAAATTCTTCCATTTAAGAATAAAATATGTAACACATGAAAACTAATCTAAGAAAAATCTTCTGTTTCCTAAAATTTCAATATCACATAAATTCGTAAAAAGAGGAAAAATGATTGATGATCTATTTATAACTGACCATTGTGGACATGACTATAGAGCGTTGCTTTGAATTGTGCAGGTTTTGAAAAGGTTTGGATTTAAGAGTTCATGAAAAATGGCTCATTATAATTCCCATAAGTCTAGCGAGATGGAACAGTAAGGATACTTCCGCAATGATGCTTGAATTATTTGTAGGAAGCATTGTACGGGTGCTATACAACTGAATAAGTTTATAGTATTTAATTAATCTTTATGTAAGTTCGAAAATGAACTTTGAAATCTATGAAAATGGACTCATATATAAAATAAAAAAATTCACAAAAATTCATATTTTTTAGCAAATTTGAAGAATATCAACAAAAATGAAAACTTCTGAAAACAAATTTGATTACCCAGGGAAACATCATGGCATCAAACGCAAGCTAATAAAAACATATATATATATATATATAGACCTTCTAGCTTACAGGGTCATTCAAATTACAAGAATTCTGCAGTAATTGTTAACATCCTTGAAAGAGAATATATAATCTGCTCAACATATCAAGAAGGAAGCAAGGCATTTGATATAATTTTAGAATTTTTTTATATAAGGAGTCGGTAAAAATGAAAAATTTACTTTGCTCATAAAGTATAAAAATATTTTATTTCTCAGAAGCCATGGGATCCAGGAATAAAGATTTTGGTATGGTAATAATGATTGACAAACAGTTTAATACTCGATATCTATTCCAGTGCAAAAGAAATTGGCCTAATTAATTTTACATGTTTTAAATGATGCGATCCTTTTAAACTAGGAACCACTGACCCCATGAATCAACATTAGTCGAATCGCTTCACCTCCATCCATTTAGATATAAATTCTTACACATTTTGAAGTCACCAATTAATTCCACAAAAATTGGATTAATCCACTCTTTTTCTTCTATGAAGTAAGTGTTAAGAAACTTCCTGTTTTGCTTGGGATATTTTTTCAACTGATTCTTGAGAACATACAATGGTGAACACTCGGAGTTTGTTGAGTTGAGGATGCTCTTTAATAAAAAATATACAATTGTGAATGCAAGAGGATAAAATGAATGCCAAGAAAATAAATCTATCACCTTAATAATTGTTCTTAAAAACTCTATTAATTCCATGCTATCATCTGTGAGGATTTTATAGAGGTCCGGATAATAGATCATTGTTGCATAGGTACCTAGACCGAATGCTTTAATTGTCATAATGAAGAATAATATACTGTTTGAAAGTCCAAGATGATAAGTTTTGGGACAAATAATGGTCATGCTTTTGCTCAATAATTTTCCCCAAAATTGCTTCAGACTTTTGCAACCATTGCTTTCCAATAGCGTAGTATCTGCCATCATTGGTCGGATCTAGATGAAAAACTTATTATTCAACTTTCAAAAAGTATGATTCGAAATATCATTCATACAATAATTAATTAACATAGAATTAATTGAGGTGACTCATGTAATATTGAGATAATCCAGACATGTACTTCGATTTCAAAAAAAGGAAATTAATATTAACCCACATTATAAGTTTGCTCTGGAACCATAGACATTATATACATAATTAACTAATAATATGGTACTGCAGACAGTGTTAGCTTAAGTTCTTGCACAAACTTACTAAATTTAACAAAACCTAATGTTTAAAATTCACATTTTTGTAGTGTCATTGCAGGAGGACGTTTATCATAAGTGGGTAAATATCTTTGGCTGAAAGGTTATATTATATTATATGGAAAAGCAGTGAGCCTCCCCAAATGATAGCCATTATAACTATCTAGCAAGGTTGATGAATCAACTTTTCATCGTAATCAGGAATTTTCAGCTATGATACCATCATTTTTCTTTCCTGATGAAGATCACAAAATTCTTAAAGAATATGATGAATGTAAAATTTATTTAGTGTTTATTGACAGCACTCGATAGTGTGGAAAATATATCCTTGTTATCCAAGATTTTTGCATTCCCATCAGACAGCCTAATGGTTTTCCTTAGTAAGATATTTTAAATACCGAATTTCGTGGGAAATTGTCTAGGAAGAATTTTATGCCTTCTAGACTTGCTCATCTCACTTAAACTAAAGGAAACATAAGTTGATTATATGAAATTTATATTTATAAAAAAATTTGGTTTGTAGAACCCTTATAAATGTATTTATAGGTGTGCATTACTTCTCAAATGCCAACTACGATGCACTGAATATTCCTCTCAACACAATCAATAACAATTGTATTATTATAATTGTTAATAAGAGTCAGAGCAAATTTATTGCGCAATATATGTATACAAGATCTACAAACTAACACATGACAAAAAATAAACATGAACAAATAACTACAAATAATATGTACAATATATAATAATATAATCAATGTTTGAGTGGATGTTTGTGTAGGTGCTCAATGTTGGATGTATGTTTCGAATGCATGAAGTATATTAATGTATACTGTATTATTATTATCCTTACTTCTCACAGCTTCATGCTGGTATTCCTCTCAGCTCGGGGAACTCACCAGTTCCCTACAACTACCAGGACTACTTCAACCTTCTTTAACTTCCACAGCCTTTCCTCAGGACTCTAGCTGTTCCTAACAATGCTGCCTTCTGTGCTACCGCTCCTCCCCACGTTGGTACTCCTAACTCCTCCAAGTATCTCTTATGCTTCTTACTTACTGCTCCTAGTGCGCCTACTACTACCGGGACTACTTCAACCTTCTTTAACTTCCACAGCTTTTCTATTTCCTCTGCCAACTCTCTGTATGTGTCTATCTTCTCTTTCTACTCTGTCTACCACTACTATGTCTGGCCTCCGTGCTTCTATCACCTTGCTTGTCTGTATGTTGAAGTCCCAAAGTATCTTAACCTTCTCATTTTCTATGATACCCTGTGGCTTGTGCTCATACCACTTCTCTCCTGCTTCTAACCCATGCTGCCTGCTCAAACTCCAATGCACCATTCTTCCCACCTTGTCATGCCTGAACTTATACTCATTCTGTGCCAACTTCTCACACCCTGCTATCAGATGATCTACTGTCTCCGCCTCTTTCTTACATAGCCTACACTTATCACTTACTTCTACTCTTCTGTCTATATGCTTCTTCACCCAGTTTGTTCTTATTGCTTGCTCCTGTGCTGCCATTATCAGTGCTTCTGTTTCTCTCTTCAGTCCTGCCTTCTTTAACCACTTGTTGCTCTCTTCTCTGTCACACTTTTCTGTGTTCCCCCAGTATTCTCCATGCATTGCCTTCTGTGTATACCTTGTTTGTCTCTCTGATTCCATCCTACTCTGGTATATCTTCCTTCCTTCACTCTCAGTTCATATCTTCTTTAACTCCTTAGTGACCTCCAGTATTGACCCTCTAGGTTGTGCTTCTACATACTCCTGTAGCCCTAGTGCTTCTGCTTCTACAGTTTCCTCCACACTTAGCCTTTATGCCTTGCAATGTACAACCTATCCACATCTCCATTTAAGTTGAAAGCCCTCCCTACTGCTAGTACCTTCCTTGTCTCTCTGTATAGCTCCCTATGTTCATTCTTGTTCCATCTAACTATTCCTGCAGAATATCTCAACACTGGTATCGCCCATGTATTAATTGCCTTTATGCTGTTCTGCCCATTCAGTGCTGACTTCTGTAGTACCTTCCTTATTCTCCTCTTGTATTCTTTCCTTAGCCTCATCTTCATTTCCTCATTATCTGTTCTGTCTTTCTCTATCACACCTAAGTACTTGTACCCCTCTTTAACATCCTCAATCTTATCCCCACTGCTTGTCCTCAAGCCATCCCCATCCACACACTTGCCTCTAGTCATTGTCACTGCTGCACACTTTCCTAATCCAAACTCCAACCCTGAATCTCTGCTTGCCTTCTCCAATGTCTCCACTTGCTTCTGCAACATCTTCCTTGAACTTGTGTACATCTTCAGGTCGTCCATGTACCACAGATGACTCACTGCTCTACCCTATGCCTGTCTCCTTTAATTTTTCTGTGATAGGTATTAAGCTAACTACAAACAGTAGTGGCCCAAAGCTGTCTCCCTGGAATATACCCCGTCTAAACCTCAACCTATGCCCATCTATCTCAGTCTGCCACTTCCCCATCTCCCTCTCTAGAAACTCAACCCATTTCTGCGAAACTCCATTAGCCTCTAACGTCTTCAATACCAACTTATGTGAAATGCTGTCAT
>CABFPE010000116.1:1378383-1390162 GCA_900660155.1 Hofstenia miamia | reverse complement strand
TATATATATATACAGCCACATAATTTCAGACAATTTCTCACAGCGTAACTTTAGCTCGATCAATTCTTGAATGAAAAATAACATATACACGACTGATTCAAAAACAATGATGAGATGAGTTCCTTTAGCAGCGTCTACTCAATGGATCACGGAATGACGACTCTAGCATTTTTGGATGTCAAAATAACTACATGATTGTGTCAAGAGCAATGATTCTTTTATCTACATTGCAATGTGGCATAGACGTTCCTGGAGAAAAATAGAGCCTCGCATTGTACAATAACCACATATTCGATCAAGCGGTGTGTGATCCAACTCTTGCCGGGAATTGCTCTTGTTGGTCATTTGCAAAGTTCAGCGACATACTAGTTATTGTATTATATCTTTATTTGAATCTAAATTATGCTAATGGATGACACATAAGTGTTGAATTTTTCTGCATAAACTTGCAAAGACTATTCTCATTCTCCCCTTGGCACCAGGAATACTGCCCCTTGACATATTAAAATATTTTGTTATAATTTTACTCTAATTATTATATGTTTACCATTATTATAATAAATATTTTAATGAAAACTATTAAATTATACTTATTAAATTATAACTTACAATGTTTTACAGTTTCAAAAGACCGTTGTCAGTGTTAAATGGGCTTTATATCGGTAAAATAAATAAAGAGCTATAGCGACTCATCAATTGATTTTTTCACAATTTCGAGGATGTCAGATTGTTCCTCGTAAAAAGTTGACCTAGAAAAATTGCTTGGATGAGTCACCAGATTTTTTAAGAAAAGACCTAAACTTGAATTGATTCGGCAAGCACTTACCAAGACGTGGTTGTATTGTTTCCCATTATTAATTTAAGAGCTGCAGCATTTTCAAGAAGTTATGGACAATATTCACCTCATTTTTGATGTTTGTGCTATTTGTTGCAATAATTTGCAAGCAAATTGAACTTTTTATGAAAATTTAAAAACTCAATTTTCTTCTGATTCAGATGTTTACATCAAGATGCCAATTACTGAGAATAGAAAGCTTTATTTACTTTTTGACAATGCTCACAACATAAAAAATGCAGTTTACAACATGATGAAATAGAAAGCATTTCAAATACCTTCATGTAAGTGTGAATATTTTAAAGCAAATGATTCGATTGCTTCTTTCAAAGATGTTGTTAAACTTTTTAATTAGAATTTGGTAAACCTTTAAAAGTTGCTTACAAATGATCTCGCAAAAGTTTGTTTCCTAACAATTTACAAAAAACATCTGTCAAGCCAGCCTTGTCAATTATACATAAATCCACCAGAAAGGGATTATATGAGTATTGAAATTTAGATGGGTGTGGCAACTTCAAATATACTTCTGATTTTCTCGAATTGCTTTCTAATATTGGTGTATTGTTAATGTGAAATCTGTAACGAAAGGTTTGCATTTAAGAAATGAATATTCTGATGTCGTCCGTAGTTCCAACCAATGGCAAACTGTATTTCTTGAAAATTTTTGTAATTTTCTTAAATTATGGAAAGACAGTGGCTTAAAGGGTTTTTCCAGGCAGACATTTGACGCCATTATCCTTACTTCATTAGCTCTTTGTGCCTTAATTCGCAATTTACTTGATGAAAGGAAGTTTCAGTTTTATTGAGATCTTTCTGTTCTTCTGACTTTTTGGAAAGTATATTTGGTTGGTATAGGTAAATTAATGGTGCAGATTATTATGTTAGTGCTAAAAGAATTCTAGATGCTGAAAAAAGATTCGTGTGGTTGCCCTTGCAAAAAATAATTATAGCATAATCCAACACAAAAGCTGCTAGGAAAACTAAGATCAAAAAGAAAGACAATAATCAAATTTAGCAACTAATGTGATTGAATTAACTAACTAAGATTTTTCAATCAAATATAATTAATGTATGAGCAAGTGCTTGTCAAAAAATTCATTTCCCAAAAACTCTGAGGACGAATCACTCCTCATTAATTTTAGTGAATCATGCAAATGAGTTTATGTGACTTTGAAATTTAAAATCAACAGGTACTTGTTTCATGATTTTAGAGTATAAATAGAGAGATTAAAGTGTCAGTGTGAGGAAGTAAATTCTTAGGAACTAATTTAAATTTGCTTCTTACTTCAAGGTTTGATTATTTAATATTAACCCTTTCGAGTCTATGATGAGAACACTCTCATCATATAGTATGTGCCAATATGCGTGGTAATGAGAACCCTCTCGTCATTAACAGTAAGCAGCAATTTGCAGCCAGCCAGCAACATACACACTCACTGTTATGACTCGCGCAGTATAACACATTTCCTCCTCTACAGCATATGAATCAATTCTATTTTTAGAACTGACGTAATTCCTAAATAATGAGGACTAATAAGAATCAAGCATTTGATGAATCAGTATGAAATGCAGTTAGTTTGATTATACAGCTTAGTTTTATACAGAAATACAGCTTAGTTTTATTTATAAGTTTGTGTGTTATTGACCATGAACATTTTGCACATATTTTCATTGTTTTCATGGCATCTAAACAAGTACCTAAGCAAGTATATAGGTATGGCTTTGATGATGAAACTGATGATTCAGAGGATGGAAATGAAATACCTGACGAGTGAGAAAATTCATATGATTCTGATGATGCTGAGTCTGAAAAAGATGATGATGTACTTCTTGCTGGTTCCCGATGATGATCCTGCAGATGTTGCTAATGTTGACAATGCCTGGGTAACAGTTTATCCACAATCTGATATTGCTCCCAATAATTCAAGCTTTTTGGGGAACCCTGGCTGGAAGGACACTTTGAACACTGATAATTTCACAGAGGAAGATTATATCAAGTACTTTTGTCAGACTGTTTGTTCTCGAATCTATGTGATTGGACTAATTCTCATGCACAGGTTTATCAAGCAGAGTTATATCTCAATGATAATGATAAAGATCTTAAATGGAAACCTACCAATAGCAACGAAATGAAGAAGTTCATAGGCTTGACATTTCATATGGGAATTATCAAAAAGCCTACCATCAATTCATATTGGAACATAGATGAAATGATGGCGACTGGTTTCTTTATGAAGAAAGAATCAATTAGCAGAGATCATTTCAAGTCTCTGCTGAAATTCCTGCGTTTTAGCAACCCTTATGATGTTGTGAAGGAAGACAGAAACAGCTGAGTCAAAGGAATTTTACAAATAGCAAATGAGTTGTTCCTCTGTGTTGTTCCAGACCAAAATCTTTCATTGGATGAGGCCTTGATTCTCCATAAGTGCCGATAACATTCAAAATGTTCAGACACAGCAGATTTGGAATCAAACTGTATCTCTTGTGTAATGCTTCTTGCTACTGCTTGTTCGCCCAGGTATAATATGGAAAGGATTCACAAACTCTTGTGATGGACAATTTACCAGAGGACCTTACTAAGAGTGAGATCATAGTGATTTCTTTATTGTCTCAAGCTGGTCTCCTAGATAAAGGTTATATTGTCCATATAGACAATTGGTACTGTAGCTTATGTCTTATCAAATATCTTAGAAAAGAATGCGGAACTGGTGTAAGGGTAACAACCAGACCAAATCATGGTATCCCAAATGAATTGAAAAATGTGAAACAAAAACCATTATCTTCCACTTTCATGCATAAGAATGAAGTTCTGTCAGTGAAATTCACAGATAAAAATGATGTTTATATTCTGTCCAGTGTAGACCAGACTGCCTTCTGTGACAAAGAGAGAGTACAAAAAGGTGGAAATAGAGTTGTTATGGAGAAACCATCAATGAATGACCTTTACAACCAAAACATGGGCAGAGTTGATGTGCAGGATCAAATGATTGACTACTATTATCTGTTCATCACTCCCATACTTGGTTCAAGAAAATTGGATTGAATTTGTGCTCCTGACTTGTCTTCAATGCCTTTATGCAGCATAGAAAAGAGAAAAAGCCAAAAGCTGATTTTCTCACATTTCTGCAAAAGACTGTTCTTTACCTCACTACTATCCTTTGCAAGGCCTCTTCAAAAAGGTCTGGGAACTACTACATGCAGCCCGCCCTCTCCACCAAGCCAATCCTATTCCTCCTCAGATTCATACCTGTGTGCAAATTCCACACTCTGCAACCAAAAGGCACCCTACCAAATGCAGCCACACATGCTTTGATAAAGGTGACTACAAAGAATCAAGGTACTACTGCCCTCAGTGCCCTGGAATCTCTGGACTTTGTCATGGTGATTGTTTTCAAACTTACCATGTTTGATTTTTTTGTCATTTCTATCTGTATTTTATATTTTTGGCAAATATATTTTGATTAAAGTTTTTTGAAATCACATTTTTCTGAACCGCCTACAGAATACACATATGTNGATGTGTAGCTCTGTAAGCCTTAATTGTTTACTGGTGCTCAGCTCACAGTTAAGTGAGTCAATGCTGATGGTTTCTACTGAGTCAACCTTGAATTGGCTCACAGTTGACNACCAAGCCAATCCTATTCCTCCTCAGATTCATACCTGTGTGCAAATTCCACACTCTGCAACCAAAAGGCACCCTACCAAATGCAGCCACACATGCTTTGATAAAGGTGACTACAAAGAATCAAGGTACTACTGCCCTCAGTGCCCTGGAATCTCTGGACTTTGTCATGGTGATTGTTTTCAAACTTACCATGTTTGATTTTTTTGTCATTTCTATCTGTATTTTATATTTTTGGCAAATATATTTTGATTAAAGTTTTTTGAAATCACATTTTTCTGAACCGCCTACAGAATACACATATGTAAAAATGACCCAACTCAAAAGGGTTAATGTCTAGCTAAGCAGTTCATGCAGTGTAGTGGCCAGGATTCCACAATGGGGACAATTCAAGGTTCTATGCCTCTGACCATGAAACGCATTTACATTAGGGATATGATTAAGATTTTTCTATAGCTATCTTTGTTTTCAAACATGTATACCATAATAAATTTGGAAATGGCTAGTGAGCCAAACATAGGATCCAAAGTATTGACAATAATGTGACTGTAAATTGTTTATTTATTAATATTAAATGTAGGATTTTTGATTGTGGAGGTTTATGTAATCCTAGTGATTATAAATTCACAGTAGCAAATCTTGTGTACAACTATTTTGAAGAGATGTTTATATAATAGAAGTCCATGGCCCCATGAAAAGTGGTATTGTCAAAATTCACAGGGAGAATGATAACTATTCACCAATGTTCAGTGAGTGGATTCAAATGTTTGAAATAACAATGAGAGAGAAAAGTTACCCAAGATGCTGCAGCAGCAAGATTTCCACTATATCTGGTAGGAGTGGCCTACCAACAATACTTAGTACTAAACATAGAAATGAAAATGAACTACAAAATGTTGATATCAAAACTATTACTGCAATGAAGGCTTTAAAAATCAATACCAAGTGATTCTGAATAATTTGCAAATGACTAAGAAAGACAATTTTGAAAACTACATGTCTCAAGTTGAGAGAATGCTAAGATTGAGCTTCAAAGATGAGTGGTACTATAAATATGATGTATTCTTGGAGATATTTAAAGGGATACCAGAAAAGATTCATAGCCAACTCAAAATTAAATGTGATGCTGATGACTTGCTAGATAGAATGATTAGGAAGGGAATTGCTATACAGATGACACTGAAAAATAATGTGAGGATTAACAAAAATCATAAATGAATAAACTGACAACAGTGTTGCAGTGGACATCACAGAGAAAGATCAAGAATAAACCAGCAATGAAGACACTAGATAAAAATGAATTTGTAAAAATAAAATTGAAAGATAGCACAATAAATAGAATACAAAAGATAGATTTATGGTGCAATCTGTGGGGCACATGAAAAATACTGTAAACAACAGATAAACTTAATAAAAGAAGGAAAAGAATATTTTAAAGATCAAGACCTAATTGATGAAGAAGACTCTAGCACTGAGGAGGAGGAGGAAAAAACAAGTGATTTAAACTATTAGGAGCACTGTCTCAGGACAAATGAGCACCCATGTTGATAATGACCAATCTGATTAAAGCTAACACAATTACAGTTGTGATAAATGATATAATAGTAAAAGCAATGATAGATATGGGAGCTGTTATTTTGATCATCACAGATGAATGTGCATCCAAGATAGGCTACAATAGAGAAATGTTAACAAATACAAGTTGGATTAGTGGTTTTGGTGTATTCTTTGAATTGGTGATCAAGAGGTCTATTTAATTTAAAAGACATGCTCAAAAGGCCTTTTTCCATTGAGAAAAATTTGATTTATTAAATTTAAAAAACTCTGTACATTCATTTCAGTTTTGTACTGCAGCATGTATTTCAATCAATTATATATCTCTTTAGATTCACAGCTAAAATAGCAACATTATTTTCTTTTTTAGTTGTATTATGAAAAAATTCTCACAAAGTATTGAATGTGTGATCAATTTCACAACTGCTCACATTATTCATTGAATGAAAATACTGAATTTAAAACACTATCTGTACTTTCATTTCGGTTTTTTACTGCAGCATGTATTGCAATCAATTAGATATCTCTTTAGCATCACAGATAAAATAGCAATGTTATTTGCTTTCTTAGTTGTATTATGAGAAAAGTCTCACAAAGTATTCAGTGTGACATAAATTTCACAAATGCTCATGTAGCATCCACTACCAAGCATTGATGTAGGTAAAATGATTCTTTTAAACTATTGTCTCACTTCAACCGCGGGTAGGGATGTACTCATGTTAGCGATTTATTGTATATATATCTGCTATCTTCCTTTAACTGAAATAACTGAATACTATTTAGGTACTCCGCCATCATAGCTCTGCTCCATGAATGGTTTAACTTTGGCCTCCGGCCAACTCCGATCTCTGCATCATTTCACTTGTGTTTCCATAGCCAATCTAGGTGGCTTCGAACCTCAGCTCAACAAAGTTCTTATGTGTTCCCTATCCTAACTCAGTGTAGTTCTCAATGCAAATTGTAACTGACTTAAACTAAATTTGTACTGTGTATTTAATTCACTTCACAACCTTGCAATGTCACTAGCTGCTTAATAATTATTACTTTAGCCATTAACAAAAACTATTGGCTTTAATTAAGTTAATATAATTTAGTTACTTAATAACTTGCAGCTTTAAATAACATAATACATGCTCAGTTGATTTATTGGTCTATTATAGGTCACCTAAGTCTATCACATAAAATATGTATAACCTATGTTAGGCTATCCAGCCATTTCTTACTGATGTTGATTATTGATTTCATGTAAATGATCGAATCAATAGCCAGCTAAACAGAGAAAAACTCCTATTCATACACCTAACATAAATGCAGGTTCATGGTTTGGATCAAGGTCGCTCGAGTCACTCCCGATATGTTCCCAATCCACTACTACTGCATTTACCGTTTAGCTTGACATTGTGTATAAATAATCAAACTGATATAAAATCTAAGAATAAGATTTTCAAAGAATTTACTTCAACAAATTCCAAACTGATTTATGCTCTATTTATAGTTAACTTGAAAAAGTACCTGTCATTTGAAATTCAAATTTAATTCGTCTGCCAAAATGGCTGAAAATAATGGAAGCGAATTCCCCCTCTTCATTTTGTCAAATTTGACAACAAGTACTAATTTGCTATATTATTACTTGGTTTTTCTAAATAATCATAATTTGATCTTAGTTTCGACTAATCATTTGTTCTTCTTTCTTCATTACCAGCATTTTCTTTGGATTAGGCTACATGCCCTCCTCAGCTTGGGTTATTTTCAGCACTGTGCACTCTCTGTGGACATACTCATCTGCTCTTTTGATTAGTGTTTCTGCTTGGGGATCACTCCCGCTTGTCATTGCGAATTCTGGTTGTTTGATCATTTTTAGTACTGCCTCTCTCTCTCTGTTGTTACTGTGCTATGATATCGTAGGAATTTTGCTTCTTTGATATTTTCTGATATTGGTGTTATTTCTCTAAGTTCGTTCATTTTTTCGTGAAAAGATTTCATAGAATTTTTTATATAGGTGGATTCCTTTTAGTGCAATCATTAACGTCATCAGCATGTCTGCTCTACTTGTGTGCACCATTTCTTCCTTTACTGTTGTATTTGGGTAAAAGAACATAAATACTTTCCTGAGTCTTCTTGTAAAAGAAGCTTATGTTTTCTCTCACTTCTTCTTCAGTTATCATTGTTGGATTGTTTTTATTCAGTTTCATGATCATTACTATCTCCACCCTTTTTGTGACATCATAGAAGCAGTATTCTTTATCATACAGATCCAACCACACCACGTCATTTACTCCCAAAAATAGCATGATCCCCTTAGTTGTGCGTTTATAAATTTCTTCTCTCAGTTCCTTTATTTGTTCATGAATCAGTTTTCCCTGCGTGTATAGTTGATAAGGAGTAACACAGATATTTTGGGTCTCCATGAATGCTTCTGTGAACATCAATTTCATTAATGCTACTGTCTGTTTTTCCTTCACGTACTGGTAGTTTCTTGAGCGAATTTTTTCCTTTTCCTTTGTTATTTTTATTTTTACTAAGAATCTTTCATCATCTGTATCGATCCATTCCATCATGTGTTCTGGCGTGGAGGCTCCCCATTTCTCTATGTTTATTCTATCTATTTGTTGTTGTGTTTTCAGTGATAGTATTAGTTGTGTCGATGTTAAGAGGTCATCCTCTTCTAACATCTATTTTTGTGTTTTTGTCATCATTTTGCAAACTTCCACTGGTTCAGTTATTCCTCCCCTTTGCATCATTTCAGCACTCTTAATGATCTTTACAAATGTGCAGCAAGGGCTCTCTTTTTCATATCTTTTCATATCTGTTTCTAATGTTTGCTGAATTTCTTTGTTCTTTATCATAGTTACAATTTCTTTTGTGTCTATGATTTTCCATTTAATGCTCTTCCTCATTGTTATCCAAGGTTCTGTCTCAACTTGTCTTAATCGTGTCTTGGATGTGGCGCCCCACATGTATTTCCTAATGTGTTCATCAAATACTGTTATCTCTTCTGGGCTATCCCTGTTCTATTTGCTATATCCACCATTGACATTCTGCCTAATGGGCTTTGTTAATGATCAATCTACTTATAAATTTTTCGACCTCCTGCATTGGTTTCTTGATTTTGTCTAGAGATGTCAGCTCCTCAACATGCCCTTTTAACAGCCTGTTCTTTGTCTGTGTGTTCACTGGGGACAACACTATTTCGTATCTCCTTGCTTTTGCTAGTCTGTGGCGCCCTGCTCTGGAAATTGGCAGCCTCAGTTCTTTGTCTTGCATTGTAAAAATTGCTAGAATCCATGCTGAGGTTCTAAACCTTATTTCTGGGGCATTCTTCTCTTCAAATATCATATTTTTAAAGCCCTTCATCGAGTTTAATTCATATGCTCTGTTAATCTCTGACAGTGCCACTTCAACTGTTTTATGGTATTTCTTTGATGGGGCCTCAATGTGTATCTCTTGCCACTTTTCTTCTGTTTTCATTTGTAATTTCATTTCATTCCATATTTCTTGTATTCTCTTTATGTGTTCTTGCCTTTGCGTGAGGCTACACTTGATGAATAGTGTGTTTGCCTTTTCCACGCCCTCTATCATTTTCACCTGTTTGAATAAATCGATGGCAATACATAGATCCACCATTAATCTACAATAGGCTACCCAGTAGTCAATCTGTAGGTCTAAACGAATTAATTCCGCGATTTTTGCTTCTGTTGTTATCTTCTCCCATAAGAACACGTTCTCTACTTGTATCTCTAGCTCTTTTAGGAACAGTGGTAATTCTTTGACCACTCTTATGCCCTGTACTTTCGCCATTCTCTGAGTTTGGTCTAGCTGCTTTTCCAGATTTTTGTTATATTCTTTTTCCTTTAGGATGTGAATAATTGTGAGGTTATCTTTGTCAATGTTAATTTCCGGTATTTTCACAATCTGGTCTATATATATGTCATGATCACTTGGGCTGTTTCCAATGTGAAATTGTTATTGAAAGTGACGTGAACCATGCTGCACATATATGGCTGTTCCACTGTTTTGTCTAGTTCTCTCTGATAACTTATAATTGTATTGACCATTGGTCTTTTCTGCACAATGAGTACTATCAGTACATTGCTGCCCTCTGTCTTTGCTATTTTTCGTATGTGGCTCTTAGTTTCTGATGACAGTTTTTGATATGCATTAGTTCTCATCTTTGTTGTTCCCATGAATTACGGGTGCAGGGTTTCACTGTCTATTTTCAACATCCTTTTCTCTCTATCTTTTGAATGCACTGTTCTCTCAGATGTGCTATCAGAGGGGGCGTGTAGCTGTGTAATCCGTAATGGTTGACTGGTGCTTGACTCACCATCAAGTGAGTCCATGCTGATCATTTCAACTGAGTCGCCCTTGAGTCGGCTCTCAGTTGCCACTTTCAGCAATTGACCAGCTGTGGGTTCCATCAATACATCAGCCTCAAATTGCTTTCATAAATGTATGGTTCTTTGCCCACTCTTATCTTCCCCTGGAACTCTGATGGTCACACCGCCCTCAAATCAGCAGGGTGGACTGGAAGGGAGGTTATGCTGCTTTTCACCAGTTCTCTGTGTGCTCTTGAATCAGTGGTGCAGATCTCTAGGATGTTCACTGGTTCTCTGCTTGCCCTCAAATTGGCAGTGCAGATCTCCAGTGGGAGAGGCATTGTGTCTTTTGGTCTCCCTGCCTTCGAGTTGGCCTTGGGGGCTACTTGGACGCCTTCTCACTCTGTGCCTCTGATTAGTTGTGGGTTGGTTCTCGTCCCTTCTGTCTTCTGTTGGACGTCCAGTTCAAGAGTGTCTTTGTATTCTCCTCCGCAGGTTTGACGTTGTCATCTCCTCGGGTCTTCAGGTTTGGTGCACTCTCTTCCTCAATGGCTGTTGCATCTTTTTCGATTTTCCTAAATTCAGACAATAAGTTTACATCCCATATTTCAGGGTCATATATATATTTATCTCTTGCTGCACGTCTTGGCAGCACTCTTTATGTCCTCATTGACAATATTTGCTTCAAACTCTTTGTTGAAGCCTTCCTCTGGCAGACTATCTAAGTCATTCACATCATATATAACCTCATTAATATTAATACAACTTATTTTAAACTCAGCATTTTCATTTAATATTGATTCTTTGATATCTGCTGTTGCCTGTTTCAAGTTTTGGAAGTACAATAATCTGTTGTTATTTAACATGTACTCATTATTTGGTAATACTTGCGTTATTTTATATGGACCTGACCATACTGTTTTTAACTTTCAGACCTGGTTTCTATCAGTTAATTTCATGGGTTTGAATGCATAAATGGTGTCGCCTAGTTTGTGCGAGTGACCATAAATTTTTTTATTGTAGAATCATGCCAACTCGCTGTGATGGCCATACTTAGAGAAAACTATTACTTTTCTTAGGTTAAACATAACGCAAGGTTGACACTTTTCCAATTTCTCTCCTTTACTATAAATGTGTGGTTTATTAAACTTATTTAATATGCCGGAGCCTTTATAGCTGCCTAGTTAACCAAACTTATTTAGATAAAGCGGAGAGATTAGAGAACAGGATCAACACTCAATAGAAGCTGCGCACTTCCAGGAACACATTCGCCAGCTGCATCTTACCAATGTGACTGCCAACGTGGTAAAGAGAACAACAATGGAATGGTGATGTGAATAGTGAACTCAGTGTAATGGGGATTGCAACTACCTAACAATTTAGTGCATTGATTGTTTTTGTTATTACAAACTAGTGCAATAAACAAAGTGGTGCAACTGTTCCGCTTTAATA
>CABFPE010000116.1:1359639-1378164 GCA_900660155.1 Hofstenia miamia | reverse complement strand
GTAACAAATAACTTAAGTTCATCAATAATATAATCAACATGTAAGACTCATAGGTCGCGATAACACTATCTGACAAGCAATGACAATTAGGAAAGCTATAACGGCAAAAACTCCTACACCTATCCGTAACCTTAGAGTACAACGTTAACTGGAGGTGGGGAACCACCATACAATTACCCTAGCTCGTATACGTTTAGCTTTCCATTTAAATATACAAAATGACCTGACAATAGAAAACTAATCCAAAGTAGATTTGCTCATCAATAATTACATCCGATTCATTATATTTATAGCACTTAGTGATAAACAATTAAACACTCGACAAGTACCTGCTATTCTTTCTTGTTGACAGTTTTTCCCTCGCTTTAATATTTCTGTTAATTTTACGCAACGTCAGCTTTAATTTGACTATGCTGTTTGACCATCTTTTGTTTTGTCAAATACCGTCGAGTATAATTTTAAGTATTAACTGCACAAAACATTTACAAACTGAAATAATCAATCCTATCATAATTTACAATTAATCATTATAATCAATAATAATTTTAGTCTTTGTTTCTTCATTCTTTTCCTCTTATCTTGACCAATCATGATAGTCTTGATAGATTATGTCACATTATTGTAGTTACACTGTTGTCTCATGGCTGATTTCTTTGTGTTATGACACATCGTCTTATGTATCACCATTATCTGATTCCTCAGTTGATCCACATATTGGTTGTCTAACTTTCCACTATAGGCAAAGTACTGCATTGATAATGGCATTGCCGCCTCCCTTGCAAACATGGCTTTGAATGGTGTTATTCTGGTTGTCAAATGTACGGATGTATTATAGAAATACTCAATCATTTCAATTACCTCCCTCCATTTGCGTCCTTCTACTCTTGAGGTTGTGACTCTAATCAATTTTATCAAAGTTCTATTCAGTCTCTCCCCCACCCCATTTGCTTGTGGGTGATATGCTGTCATTCTTTTGCTTATGACTTCCAGTAGGCGTGCCATTTCCTGGAACAGGTTGCTCTTGAATTGTGGCCCCTTATCTGTGATTATTGTCTCCATTGGCCTGAACTTCACCATTCTTTGATTACTATGTTGGCAGTTGTTTTAGCTGTTGTGTTCATCATTGGGACTAGCTTTGCATAGTTGGTTAAGTTGTCCACCATCACTAAGAGGTACTGGTACCCCTCCTCATCTTTCAACAACATTGCCAAATCAATATGTATGATCTCGTTTGGTTTTGTCACTATGATCTTTTCTAGTGGTGCCCTCTGTGTTTTAAAATGTTGTTTATTGTGGAGGAGACAATTCCGTACATTTGTTAATGATTTCTTCTGTGACCTTTCATATTGCTGTTGTGAAAAATCTTGTGTTGAACTGCTCTCTGTCTGTGTGATGCCCAAATGGCCCTTCTCATGGATTTTCCTCACTAGTTCACGTTTAAAGTATTCCAGTATTGCAATTCTATTGGTTTGTCCTTCCAGGTATAGGAGTCTGTTCTTGTTCCTTTTCCATCTGTACCTTTCATAGTAACTTGCTGTTAACTTTGATAGTTTCACACTTGGTTCTTGTAATTTTCTTATGATTTTGCTTAATATCACGTCATCCTTCTGTTTTTCTACAATTTCGAATTCTGAAATTTCTTCTTTTATTGCGATTGGTAACACTGCTTCTCCCTTCTTGTTGACATTAATCTCCGGAAATCCTATGTACTCTGTGTGTGGTAGAAATTGGAATTGCTTTTTCTCTCCATCTTCCTTGGTTGCGTCTCTCTGATACTCAGGAAGCACTGTCCAAAAGTCGGCATTCTTCAGTGTTCAATCGTGAAGGTGAATTCATTTAGGTATTCAATCCATCTCAAGACTATTCCTGATTAATCACCTGAAAACTTCTTGAGCCACGCCAATCCACTGTTATCAGTGCAAACTCTAAATTGTTGTCCTATTAGGAAGTGTCTAAACTTTCTTATGCTCTCGATCAATGCCAGCATTACCAATTTTGTTGACCCATAATTCTCTTCACTTGGTTTCAACTTGCGACTAAAGAATTGTATGGGTACTTCCTTGCCATCTTTTATTTGTCCCAGCTTGCTCCAATTGCTACTTTGCTGGCATCACAGTCCAGTATAAATGTTTCATTGTAATTAGGTGTATTTAGTGATGGTAATTTTGCTAACTCCTCTTTTATATTGTCAAGCTCCTCCTGCTCCTGCCATATCCATATGAATGGTACTGATTTTCTCATCAGCTGCGTCATCTTGGCAGTCTTCCCTGCAATGTTGGGGATGAACGTGCCATAATAATTGAAGAAGCCCATTATCCTCTGGATGTCCTTCTTGTTGTTCAGTTTCTCTATTCTCCTGATCATATCTCTTGCATTGTCCTTCATGCATATTCGCCCTTTTTCAATGACTCATCCTAAGAATATGATTTTTTCCTTTAAGATGTCACACTTATTTCTGTGGATTCTCAGGCCAGCTTTTTGGAGGATTGATAATGTTCATTCCAGTTTCTGCAGGTGTTCCTCGATCATGTTGCCATGTATACCCATTTGTATAGGCTGTAGGGAGTTATGAACGCCATTTTTTCTATGTCTTCTTCTTCCATTCTCACCTGCCAATATGCTTTGCATAAGTCTATTGAGGTGAAGTATTTATGTTTGCTCACTTCATATAGCATGTCTTCTATCCTTGGCAGTGGGTATGAATCTTTTTTTGTTACCTCATTCAACTTCCAGAAGTCTATGCATAACCTGTTTTTGTCTCCCTGTTTCACGAATACTGTAGGTGTGGCATATGGGCTTTCAGTTGGTCGTATTATTTTGTTATCAATCAATTCATTGAGTATCCTGTTGTATTCATCCTTCATCTGCTCTGGCACTCGCCTTACTGGCAATTTTGTTGGTTTGTTTGTTGTTGTGATGATCTTGTGTGTTTTGCCAATCATTATATTTGTAAATCATTATATCTGCTGTTATCTTATCTTCCATTTTCACTCCATGCATGCTCCATTGATATGGTTGAAATTTTATATCTTCTTCCAATTCAAAGACTATCATTGACGGCTTTCCTTCTTGTTCTTCAATTTTGATTTCCTCTTCCTGTACTTTGATCATTCTGTCAGCATAATTTATTACACATCCATTTTTTGTCAGGAAATCTTCACCTAATATTACCTCATAGGGCAGTAAATTGTTGTGGGTATCTATTACCACTAGTGTTTGCTCGAAGGTTGTGTTTGCTATTCTAATCTGTACTGCCTCAATCTTACCTTTTGTATCTATGTACTCTCCAGATGCATTAATTAGTCTTTTGTTCGAACACTGTAAGTCAGCTCATTTAAATACCAGTTTCGTCATGCACTCATCCATTATTATTGATGTTGCTGCTCCCGTATCAATCATTGCTTTTGTTAAAATCCCATTTATCATTATCATTATCATGTTAATGTTATCCAAATTCGTCATAATCATTATTGGTGCTCGGTTTTTTTGAGTAAGCACTCTGACTAGTTTTCTGGTTCTTCCTTTGTTTGGGGATCCTCTACCAATTCCAATTCAGATTTGATTATGTCCTCATTGTTGTAATATGCTTCTTCCTCTCTGATCATGTTGATTTGTTTTCTGCACTCATCCTTCCTGTGCCCCTTCTGTCCACAGGCATAGAATTTTATGTCTCTTTCTCTTACCTTTTTGAATTTCCCATCCTTGATTTTTATGTTGATGAATTTTTCTGCTTTTTTCTCTTTGTACACCTTGATATTCCCTGTCTGCGTTTTGTAGTTATTTCTCCATTCTGTTGGCTTTTCCTTATTCCATATCGCTTTTTTGTAGATGCAAGCATTATTCTCTATTGTTGCCTGTATGTCTACAGCTTTCCTGATAATCTTTTCCAGCTTGTCATCTACATCACACTTGATTTCAAATTGCGTACGGATGTTCTCTGACATGCCTTTGCAGATATGAGAAAAAAGATAATACTTGTAATATGTGCTTTCCCTTGAGCTGAGTGTTGGATATAATTTCAGATGTCATCTGTCTTCCGCATATTTGTAGAATTTAGTATAATTTGATATTGGTTTTTGAAGCTTTCATTTTTGTAATAGTTTACAAAGTCTCTGATAAATAGTTTGTAGTTTCATTTTGTCTCTGCATCAAGGAGTAAGTAGTGTTGAGAGGCTGCCCCTGTTAAGTATAGTGGGAACCTTGTGGCTGCTGCCCTTTGGTTCACCTTCCTCTCTGCCATTGTAATCTCGAACATTTGCAGCCATTCCAAAAATGTCGGGTTGTAGCTGTCCACTTTCCCATTAAATTTAGGCAGAGTTGCCTTACATGGTATTGTATCATTGTGACTATCTTCTGGCAGCATCAAGTTCTCATACATTGGTTTCTTTTGTCTAGTCATTTGTTCACTAATTGTGAGTTGACTTGTCACCACTCTCATTATCTTGTTGATAATTTTCCTTTTCTCTTCTTCCTCCTCTTCCTCCATTTCTCTGAAGTGTTTTTTAAAATTCGTGGGTGATGCTCATAAGCTCCTTTCCTTTGTTCGATTGTTCTTACATATGTTGCTGTCACTTTCAAATTTTCTCCTTCGTTTTCTCATAGTTTTTTCAGTTTCCATCTCAGATCATCTATTTCTTTCTTCTGATTTTTGTGATCTTCATCTCTATCTAACTCTGTTGATCTAAGTTTATCTTTGAGTTGTTTGATCTCTTGGGCTTGGATATCATTGTCAAGGATTAATTGCCTATTCACATCTTCCAACTGTTGGCATATCTTCTCCAATTTCTGGTTCTGTTCTTGAAAAGCTTTGTTTGACTGTGCCAGCTGATTTGTTAATGCCTTGATATCTCTCTGGAAATTATCACTTTGATTATCCAAACAGTTGTCCATTTCAATCCTCAGTTCACTTAGTGCATTCTCATTCTCTTGTTCCAGTGTTGACATTCTATCCATTAATTGTTGTATCTCAGCTCTTAATATCGTTTCCATTTCATTTGTTTGGCGTAGGATGTTTAGAACTTCATTGGATCCTGTTTCTGGGGACATATGTAGGGTTTCCAGCTCTATGGGGGATACATCTGACTCTGAATGTGCTCTCCTTTGGGTGGGGGTTGTTCTGTTTGTGCCTTTCTTGGCGCTACCTTTTTTTCCTTGTGTGTTTGGCATCTTTAATTACAAGTAGTAGTGGCTGGTAGATCAATGCTCTATGTTAGGAATAGTTGTAGTTGTTGACTCATTGCTGGCTGTATATTACATCTGCTTCCTTGCATGTCTTCTGCTATTTGGTTGCTCTGGTTCTTTTTGAATTAAGTTCTGAGTTCAGATGTTGAACTGATTGTTCTTCTTTTGTTCTTTATCTGTCATGGTCGCCATGTAGCATCCACTACCAAGCTTTGATGTAGGTTAAATGATTCTTTTAAACTATTGTCTCACTTCAACCACGGGTAGGGATGTACTCATGTTAGCTATTTATTGTATATATTTCTGCTATCTTCCTTTAACTGAAACAACTTAATACTATTTAGGTACTCTGTCATCATAGCTCTGTTCCTTGAATGGCTTAACTGTGGCCTCTGGCCAAGTCTGATCTCTGCATCATTTCACTTGTGTTTCCATAGCCAATCTAGGTGGCTCAAGGTAGTTCTCAATGCAAATNCAAAATTCAAATTTAATTTGTCTGCCAAAATAGCTGAAAATAATGGAATCAAATTCGCCCCCTTTGTTTGGTCAAATTCAACAAGTAGTAATTTGCTATATTAATACTTAGTTGCATTTACANCTATTGTCTCACTTCAACCACGGGTAGGGATGTACTCATGTTAGCTATTTATTGTATATATTTCTGCTATCTTCCTTTAACTGAAACAACTTAATACTATTTAGGTACTCTGTCATCATAGCTCTGTTCCTTGAATGGCTTAACTGTGGCCTCTGGCCAAGTCTGATCTCTGCATCATTTCACTTGTGTTTCCATAGCCAATCTAGGTGGCTCAAGGTAGTTCTCAATGCAAATTGTAACTGATTTAAACTCAATTTGTACTGTGTATTTAATTCATTTCACAACCTTGCAATGTCACTAGCTGCTTAATAATTATTACTTTAGCCATTACCAAAAACTATTAGCTTTAATTAAGTTAATAGAATTTAGTTACTTAGTAACTTGCAGCTTCCTACCTTACATTTAAATAACATAATACATGCTCAGTCGATTTATTGGTCTAAAGGAAAAATCACAGGCAAGACCTTTGCAAACAAGTAATGTCAAGAAAGATGACAAAATAATAAAGATAAAACCCAAAATGGACAGACAAAGAAACTTAAAAAACAAGACATTTGTTGTTATAATTGCTGTCAGAAAGGACATAGAAAACCTTAATGCAAAAAAGCAATAAGCATCATAGAAGATGGAGAAGGGTATTTTGATGATGAAGACATAATAAGTTCAGATTATGAAATCCCATCAGAAATTGATGAAATCAAGATGAATGAAGAGTCAGAAAACTAGAAGGAGTGCTGACTCTAGAGAACTGGGCACCAGTCATGATATTGACTAATCTACACAATGTTAACACAATTACAGTTGTGATAAACACNGGTTTGGATCAAGGACCCTTGAGTCACTCCCGATATGTTCCCAATCCACTACTACTGCATTTACCATTTAGCTCAACATTGTGTATAAATAATCAAACTGATATAAAATCTAAGAATAAGATTTTCAAAAAATTTACTTCAACAAATTCCAAACTGATTTACACTCTATTTATAGTTAACTTGAAAAAGTACCTGTCATTCAAAATTCAAATTTAATTTGTCTGCCAAAATAGCTGAAAATAATGGAATCAAATTCGCCCCCTTTGTTTGGTCAAATTCAACAAGTAGTAATTTGCTATATTAATACTTAGTTGCATTTACAAAGATAATCTGATAATTAAACTTAAATTGTTTTTCTAAATAATCATAATTTGATCTTAGTTTTGACTAATCATTTGTTCTTCTTTCTTCATTAGCAGCATTGTCTTTGGATTATGCTACACTCACCTTAGTAGTTTGAAAAAACACTTTTTAATTTCTTTTCTAAATATGAGTGATCTTAACTTTCCATGCCAGGTAATCTTATGGAATCTATATCAAAGCAATTTTATATCACAAAAAATTTACATAAGAACAGCAGTCACTATATATTGGTGGAATTTTATATGAATATTATAGACTTATTAAGATAACTCTTACTGAAAAAAATATGGCCCTTACAAATTTTCAAGTCACTAGGAAATACTTCAAAAACTGATTCTATTTGTGCTAGTAATTGCATTTATGGCTATTTTATGTAGGGTTTTCAGGAAAACTTATAAAGTAACATGTATTTGCATTAAACTAATTTTGAAATGGTATGAAATTTATAAAAAAGATTAAGAAATATTATGTATTTGTACACTAGATTTTATACTTCACTCCAAAATAAAAGTGAAGCCCAAAATATCTCATCCTGCACATTCAACTTTTGGGTTGAATGCACTTGCATAATATTTGAATATGGAAAAAATATAAACACTAATATTATCTATTTAAAGCAAACAGTCAATAACTTGTAAACACACAAAGAAATAAATTTTCATCTTTACTAACCTGTGCAAATAATTGCTAAAACAAGGTTGAAATAGCAATTTGGAAATCTTCATAAATTAATTCACTATTAATCTTAAGTAATTAAAATGCCAAGCAAGAATTACTTAAATCAAAATTCTAATACTGCCAATAGATTCAGAAGGTTTGAAAATAGGTATAAACTACAGTTTTCATACAAAGATGGACATAAATCTATTATAAACAATTTTGCTCTCACAGTTGAAATAATATTTCATAGGTGATCATTAAGTAAATTTAAAAATGCACAGATCTAAGTAGGGCTTAGCAACTAATAAAAAACATTTCCACCTTAATTCAAACATGAAGAATCCAAATATAAATTCATTTTTTCAATTAAAACAATATTGAAATAGCAATTTATAAATATATCTAACAAAATTACAATTTTTTCGAATTTCAAACAATATTCATACTATTTCATTCAATTGTGAACAAAGCATTGATCAAATAAAATATCTAACAGTGTGAATAGATTCAGAAGGTTTGAAAATATGTAGAATGAGCAATTTTCAACAAAATATTGCAGTTGGAAGTGAATAAAAAATATCAAATTGCTTAGAATAATACCAATGAACTCAACAAAATTTCACAATCCAACCTCTAGATTGACTTGTTATACTAAAGATTAACATATTTAAATAATTTGAGACCTGTAGAATCTAAATATGGAATTGGTTTTTCACTTTAAGCTGTAGTCAAAAAGCAGTTTTAAAAGAAATCTTGCAAATTTGAGTTTTCACATTTAATTCATTGAATGACAGTAAAAGGGTCTCTAAATCTTGAAATTTAATGCCAGAAACACATTTGTCAGTCATTAATCAATGTGGAAACATCAATCTTTACTGAGAAATAGTAGTCAATTATCTGAAAAATTCTATTATCAAAAACTCTGAAATCCCATTATATTCAATAACCATGTCAAAATCTCAAAGAAATTGACAGAATGGAATACAGATATCAATAAAATGGAATAAAATGTAAATTTTCAAGATTTATCCATAATATCCATTTTCATCATCCACAATATACATTTAAAAGAACACCAATTTTTTGTAAGTTTATAAGGGTGTCCTAATGTGAAGTGTACTATTTTAAAACAAAATTTTAAAGTTTAATAATCTTAAGAAGTAAATGCAGATTTATAGACAGTTTTTTTCAAAAAAAATCTCTATAATTTTTAAGAAATTACTAATCCATCCTATAATATTCATATCTAAAAGAGAGAATTTCCTATTATGTAAAATTGACAGGGCATTTTGGGAAAATTGTTTTTCAATGTTATGTATTGTATTACTGCAATTATCTCAAAGTAAATATTTCCAACTTTTGAATTTTTAATTTTGAGAAAACAGTTTTTTAGTTGAAATGTTTGAAACTTTTCTTTTTAGGACAGTTGTAAACAAATTAGAGTCTCCTTTGAAAACTGATCATTTTGGTGTAAAAATCTTGTTCAAAGCTTCATTATCTCAAAAGCTATTAAAGAAAATATCTTTTCTGAAAAATTAGCCCAGCTCTGGCCAGCCTAGCTAAGCCAATATTGATTTTAGAGCCAAACATGTTGAGTACCAATTTTTTTTCAGTAAAAGTTGCTACTTTAAAACTCAAACAGAGTTGTGATATCTTTAAAATTTTTGTTGCTATAGCCTTCTAAAGTTAAGGTATAATATCTAAAGGTCAACCTGGGTTTTCAAAATAAATTTTTTTTAGAAAAATTAATGGCTGTGCGAAATTTTTTTTCTTGAAATTTCAAACAATTCTGATCAAAATTCAGATCACTAGAGTGAAAAAACTAAAAAAAATTTCAAGAAAAGTTTTTTCAAATATATGGCATAAGAAATTTAAAAATTCAGGCTTCTTAAAAAATTTATATAAACTTCTAATGTTGGGAATTTAAAAAACTTTATATTTTCAAATTCCATTGCTAATTTTTTGCAATATCATCAATGACAGCAAAAATATATTTTTCCTGCCAGAGGGTGCAATTTTGGCCTAAAAATATTTTAAAATCTTCATGGTCATAGTTGCAATATTCACTGAACAATTGACAAAATTGTGCTTTTCAACAAATTTAGAGGAAGTATAGAAAGCAACTAATGTTGCTTAACAAGTAGTAGACTGATACATCAGGAAACTATATCAATATGAAGGGACAATTAAAAAACATCAATGTATGAAGCCAACACTACCTTTGAGCAAAGCTTTATAGTTATTCACATAGAAAGGAATTCATTACCCTATGAGATAATCTACTACACCACAGAGACAATTAAAGTGCAAGAAGAGGTAGTATCAACAAGTGAGGATGAAAACTAGAATGAAATTACAATATTTAAACTAACTGATGATGCTCAACTACAGCTGAACAACTGGAAAATGTACAAAATACAAACAGATGAACTGATAACTATGGAAATTATGTTATACAGACAGAAATAAACAGGAAAAGAATAGTGTTACCCTCAAGCTTATGCATGGTTAAAGAAGGTCGATGCAGAATACCAATTTCTGAATGCACCCAATAGAATGGTTAATGTAAAAAAGGAGACTAAAAATCTATGGAAGAAGAAAATTATTGAAAATCAAAGTAATCAAAAAGAACATCAAATTAATACAGGAAGAAGACGAGTATAAAATACTAGAGATTAATGAACAAGGTTATGAGCATCTTAACAGGAAAGACAGAGAAAATCTGAAAATAGTCTTATACAAACACAAAAAGGTATTTAACTATGGTGAAATCAGTTTGGGCCAAATTGTTGGAGAAACTCAAAATATCATAATGATGACAGAACAGCCTATATGATTACTGGTAAGGCATGTTCCTGAAAACTTGAAAGAACAATTCAAAAAGATTCTGAACAAATTGATTGATAACAAAATAATAAGGCCCAGCAAAAGCCATTATGTAGTGCAAACAGTGTTTGTGAAACAAGGAAATAAACAGAGAATTTGTGTAGACTTTTGAAAACTGAATGATATAACAAAAAAGGATGTGTATTGTAGCATAATCCAAAGCATAATGTTGCTAAGAAGAGAAGATTGGATGATTAGTCAGAATTAAGATCAAATTATTATTTATTGATGAAAAACAATTTAAATGTATTTATCATCATTATGTTTGTAAAATGCAACCAAGAAACAATACTGTAGCATAATCCAAAGCATAATGCTGCTAAAGGAGAAAGAAGATCAGATGATTAGACAAAACTAAGATCAAATTATGATTATTGATTAAAAAACAATTTAAGTTTAATTATCAGATTATCTTTGTAAATGCAACAAAGTATTAATATAGAAAATTAGTACTTGTTGAATTTGACCAAACAAAGGGGGCAAATTTTATTCCATTATTTTTAGCTATTTTTGGCAGACTATCTAAATTTGAATTTTGAATGAGAAATCATTTTGGAAATTGTTGAAGTAAATTCTTTGAAAATCTTATCTTTAGATTTTATATTGGTTTGCTTATTTATACAGAATGTCAAGCTAAACAGTAAATGCAGTAGTAGAGGCTTGGGCACACATTGGGAGTGATTCAAGGGTCCTTGATCCAAGCCATGAACCTGCATTTAGGTTAGGTGTACAAATAGGAGTTTTCCTCTGTTTAGCTGACTGTTGATTCAATCACTTGCATGTATTAAATAATTGATATCAGAGATAAGGCTGGATAGCCTGCTGTAGGTTATATCTGTATTACACTATCAATTTAGGTGACCTATAAATAGACCAATAAATAGACTGAGCATGTACTGTTATTTAAATGTAAGGTAGGAAGCTGCATGTGATTATTTACTTTATCTAATTATATTAATTAAAGTTTTCAGTAATGGCTGAAGAAATATTTATTAAGCAGCTAGTGACATTGCCAGGTTGTGAAGTATCATAATTACACATTACAAATTGAGTTTAAGTCAGTTACAAACAGCATTGAGAGCTGCACTGAGTTAGAATAGGGAACACATAAGTACTTTGATGAGCTGAGACTGGGAGAGATGCTTGATCAATGATGGAGGCACATGTGGATTGATTCAGAGATCAAAGTTGGCCAGAGGCCATAGCCAAATCATGGAGAAGAACTGTGATAGTGTTATACCTAAACAGTATCAAGTTACATTAAGTTAAACAAAGGTTAATGATAATGTATCTCATGTTGGAGTAAAAAGTTAACATCAGTACATCCCTACCCACATATAATGATGAGCAATGATTTAAAAGAATAATTTACTTTCTGTTAAAAGCTTGATACTAGCTTCTACATGGCGACCATGACAGTTAAGAACAAGCAGGAGAAGAATCAAACCAATATCCTGACTCAGGACTTGGAATCAACAAGTAATTAAAACAACCAAATTAACAGAACACATGCGGAAAATCAGATACAGCACATAGTCAGCTACAAGATAACTAATACCACTACACCTAACTTAAAGCAGGTGCAAAGATGGAGAATCACACCAAATTTCCAGCCACTACTAATTGTAGTTGACAAGTACATGAGGAAAGAAAGGCAGCCCCCACCCTAAAGAGATCATGCTCAGAGACAGACGCATCCCCCACAGAATTGGAAACCCTACACATGTCCCCAGAAACAGGATCCAGTGAAGACCTGAATATTTTAAGACAGACAAACAAAACAGCAACAATACTGAGATCCGAGATACAGTTGCTGATTGAAAGAATGGCAAAATTAGAACAGGAAAATGAGAACACAGAAAGCAAACTAAAAATCAAAATGGACAATCACCTAGAGAACCAAAGCTAAAATTTCCAAAAAGATATCAAGGTGTTTACAAATCATTTAGCACAATCAAACAAATGTTTCCAGGAACAGAATGAGAAATGGGATAACATATGCTGACAGTTGGAGGATGTGAACAGGCAGTTAATCCTAGACAAAGACATACAAGCCCAAGAAATAGAACAACTTAGAGACAAACTCAGATCAGCAGAATTGGACAGAGATGAGAACTAGAAGATCTGAGACATAAACTGAGAGCAATATGGGAAAACGAAGAGGAAAATCCAAGGGCAACAAGAATGCATGAAATGATAATTGAGCAGAAGAAAGAGATAAGCCTACAAGCATCACCCACGAATTTTAAAAAACAGTTCAGGGAAATAGAAGAAGAAGAGGAAGAAGAGAAGAAAAAAATCATAAAAGCAGTGACAAATCAACTCACAATAAGCAAACAGAGGAATATACAGAGGAGACCAATCTATAAAAACTCAATGCTGCCAGAACACAGCCACAATGACACAATACCATGCAAGGCAACCTTGCCAAAATTTAATGGAAAAGTAGATAGCTACAATCCAACATTTCTAGAATGGTTACAAATGTTTGAAATCATGATTTCTGAAAGAAAAGTAAACCAAAGAGCAGCAGCTTTGAGGTTCCCATTATATCTAACAGGAGTGGTGTCCCAACACTATCTACTTAGATACAGACACAAAATGAGATTACAAACTATTAATCAGAGACTTAATAGATTACTATGAAAATGAAAGCTTTAAAAATAAGTACTGAATTATACTAAACTCAACAAAGATGAGAAAGACGGATGACATCTGAAACTACATCCAGCAAATAGAACAATTGGTGACACTCAGTTTAAGGGGAAACAAATACTCAAAATATGACCTTTTCTCCCATATTTGTAAGGGAATGCTTGAGAACATCAGAACACAATTTGAGATTAAGTGTGATGTGGATGACAAGTTAGGGAAGATAATTAGGAAAGCTGTAGACATACACGCAACAATAGAGAACAACAACTACATCTATGAGAAAGTGGTATGGAACAAAGAAAAGTCAACAGAATGGTGGAATAGCTACAAAACACAAACAGGGAACACCAAAGTTTATAAGGAAAAGAAGGCAGAGAAGTTCATTAACATAAAAAACAAAGACAGAAAGTCAAAGAAGGTGAAAGAAAAAGACATAAAGTGCTATAATTGTGGACAGAAGAGGCACAGAAAAGACGAATGCAGAAAACAAATCAACATGATTAGAGAAGAGGAAGCATACTATGAAGATGAGGACATAATCAAGTCTGAATCAGAGTTTTGGAGGATCCCCAAACAGAGGAAGAATTGGAAAACTAGTTTGAGCGCAGACTCCAAAAAACTGAGCCCCTATAATGATTCTGACGAATTTGGATAATATCAACATGATAACTATAACAATATTAATGAAGGCAACAATTGACATGGGAGCAGCAACATCAATAATAACAGACAAATGTGCAACAAAGTTGGAATTCAAGTGAGAAGACTTAGATAGCTCAAGCAAGAGACTAATCAATGCATCTGGAGAGTACATATACACAAAAGGCAAGCTCTAGGCAGTACAAATCAGAATAACAAACACTAGTTTGTAATAGGTACTCATAACAATTTATTGCCATATGAGGTGATACTAGGCAATGACTTCCTAACAAAGAATGGAGGTGTGATAAACTACTCTGATAGAACAATTAAGATAAGAGAAGAAGAAAGAAAAGAGCAAGAAGGAAAGCTATCAACAATAGTATTTGAACTGGAAGAAGACATCAAGCTGCAGCCATATCAATGGAGGAT
The DNA here is from genome assembly GCA_900660155.1 of Hofstenia miamia. Classification (NCBI taxonomy): domain Eukaryota; kingdom Metazoa; phylum Xenacoelomorpha; order Acoela; family Hofsteniidae; genus Hofstenia; species Hofstenia miamia. The sequence continues at coordinate 1,363,935 of CABFPE010000116.1, read as the reverse complement.
GCATGGAATTATAACAGAAGAAAAGATCACAGTGGACATAATGATCTACAACAATAAAGGGATAAATTCAAAAAGAGTCTCAATGCCTTTAAGTGTGTGTGCTATAAAAAACAGTAGAAGAAAAGTACCAATATTAAATGCAACAAATCACAACATCAATGTAAAGAAAAGAAATGTACAAATATTCAGAAAATACAGTAAATCCAGCATCAAAGCCATCTGGAGAGCAATGGAAGACATTGATGAGCAGAGTGGTTTGTATGGTCTACTCAAGGACTTACAAACAAAAACAAGAGGTACTCCACACTGCTGACTCAATGGCAAGTGGACGAAAACATTGATGTAGCAAGTACTCCCCACAGCTGTTTCAAGGGCAGAGGGACAAAAGCAAGTGAAGAGGACCAGTATAAAATACCTGAGCTGTTGGAGGAAGAATACCAACATTTGAGCAAAACACAATTACAACAACTCAGAGAGGTGCTGGATAGACACAAACAAATATTCAATTATGGAGAAATAAGTGTGGGCCAAGTGATAGGTGAAACACACAAAATCATCACAACAATGAGCAAGCTGACAGAGCTGCCAGTGAGATGAGTACCAGAGCAGATGAAGGATGAATATAATAGAATACTCTATGAATTAATTGACAACAAAATAATCAGACCCAGCAAAAGTCCATATGTGGCACCAACAGTATTTGTGAAGCAAGGAGACAAACACAGATTATGCATAGATTTCTGGAAGCTGAACAAAGTAATGAAAAAGGATTTGTACCTGCTTCCTAGAATAGAGGACATGCTATATGAAGCAAGTAAGCATAAATACTTCACATCCATAGATCTATGCAAGGCATATTGGCAGGTTAGAATGGAAGAAGAAGACATTGAAAAGATGGCATTTATAACTCCATACAGTTTGTACGAATGGATATACATGGCTTCTCATTTATGTAATGTGCCAGCAACATTTCAGAGATACATAACAAAAGTGTTAAAAAATAAGAAACACAAAATGGAGGATGGAGTGAATGCATACATTGACAATATCATTGTAACAAGTGATATGATTGAGGAACACTTAGAGAAATGGGAACAAACACTATCAGTCCTGCAAAAAGCAGGCTTAATAATCAATGGCAAAAAATGTGACATATTGAAAGAGAAGATCATATTTCTAGGACAAGTAATCAAGAAAGGGCAAATATGCATGAAGGACAATGCAAGAGACATGATCAGGAGGATAGAGAAACCAAACAACAAGAAAGACATTCAGAGAATAATGGGGTTCTTCAACTACTATGGCACATTTATACCCAACATCACAGCAAAGACCACTAAGATGACGTGGCTGATGAGGAAGTCAGTACCTTTCATATGGATGTGGCAGGAGCAGGAGGAACTGGATAAGATAAAGGAAGAGCTAGCAAAATTGCCATCATTAAATATGCCCAACTACAACAAAACATTCATACTAGACTGCAATGCTAGCAAAGTAGCAATTGGAACAACACTCAGACAATTGAAAAACAGCAAGGAGGTACCCATACAGTTTTTTAGCCATAAATTGAAGCCAAGCAAGGAGAACTATGGATCAACAAAGTTAGAAATGCTTGCGCTGATCAAGAGCATCAAGAAATTCAGACACTGTCTAATTGAATGGCAATTCAGAGTCTGCACAGAAAACAGCAGCTTAGCATGGCTCAAGAAATTCTCAGGTGATAAATCAGGGATAGTATCAAGATGGATCAAATACCTAAATGAATTCACCTTCACTATCAAACACNAGATGGCATTTATAACTCCATACAGTTTGTACGAATGGATATACATGGCTTCTCATTTATGTAATGTGCCAGCAACATTTCAGAGATACATAACAAAAGTGTTAAAAAATAAGAAACACAAAATGGAGGATGGAGTGAATGCATACATTGACAATATCATTGTAACAAGTGATATGATTGAGGAACACTTAGAGAAATGGGAACAAACACTATCAGTCCTGCAAAAAGCAGGCTTAATAATCAATGGCAAAAAATGTGACATATTGAAAGAGAAGATCATATTTCTAGGACAAGTAATCAAGAAAGGGCAAATATGCATGAAGGACAATGCAAGAGACATGATCAGGAGGATAGAGAAACCAAACAACAAGAAAGACATTCAGAGAATAATGGGGTTCTTCAACTACTATGGCATATTTATACCCAACATTGTGAGGAAGACCACTAAGATTATGGCGGCTGATGAGGAAGTCAGTACCTTTCATATGGATGTGGCAGGAGCAGGAGGAACTGGATAAGATAAAGGAAGAGCTAGCAAAATTGCCATCATTAAATATGCCCAACTACAACAAAACATTCATACTAGACTGCAATGCTAGCAAAGTAGCAATTGGAACAACACTCAGACAATTGAAAAACAGCAAGGAGGTACCCATACAGTTTTTTAGCCATAAATTGAAGCCAAGCAAGGAGAACTATGGATCAACAAAGTTAGAAATGCTTGCGCTGATCAAGAGCATCAAGAAATTCAGACACTGTCTAATTGAATGGCAATTCAGAGTCTGCACAGAAAACAGCAGCTTAGCATGGCTCAAGAAATTCTCAGGTGATAAATCAGGGATAGTATCAAGATGGATCAAATACCTAAATGAATTCACCTTCACTATCAAACACTGAAGAGGGACACTGCATACTAATGCTGACTTCTGGACTGTGCACATAAAATAGGCCACACAGTCTAAGCATTCACACTGATGGAATTAACAGACCCAAACCAGGTCTGAAAACTAAAAACGATTTAGTCAGGTCCATACAAGGTAACACAAGTACTACCAAATAATGAGTACATGTTAAATAATGGTAGACTATTGCATTTCCAGAACCTAAAACAAGCAATGGCAGATATTGAAGAATCAATATTAGACAAAAATGCCACGTTCAAAATAAATTGTATTAATGGAAATGAGATTATATATGACATGAGCAAATTGGATAGTTTGCTGGAAGAAGGTTTTGATGAGCAATTCAAAGCAAACATAGGCAACAAAAATTTAAAAAGAAGAGAGCTGCCAAGGCGTGCAGCAAGAGATAAATATATATATGACCCAAAGTATGGGATTTAAATTTACTTTCTGAATTTAGGCAAATCAAATGAGATGCAACAACCACTGAGGAAGAGAGTGTGCTGAAATCAGAGAACTGAGGAGATGTCTACATCAAACCCACAGAGGAGAATATGAAGAAGATCTCAAACTGGACGTCAGAAAGAAGAAAGAAGGGATGAGAATGAACCAATGAGTAATTAAAGGCGCAGAATGAGAAGGCATCTGAGTAGTCCCCAATGCTGATTCAAGGCAGGGAGACAAAAAGACATAATGCCTCTCCCACTGGAGATCTGCACCACCAATTTGAGGGCAAGCAGAGAACCAGTGAAAACCCCAGAGATCTGCATCACTGATTTGAGGGCAAGCAGAAAACTAGTGAAAATCCCAGAGATCTGCACTGCTGATTCAAGGGCACACAGAGAACTGGCAAAAAGCATCTCAACTTTCCCTCCAGTCCACCTTGCTGATTTGAGGCAGTGTGACAATTGGAGTTTCTGGAGAACCCACAACTGGTCAATTGCTGAAAGCATCAACTGTGAGCCAACTCGAGGGTGAATCAGTAGAGACCATCAGCATAGACTCACTGGATGGTGAGCTGAGCACTAGCAGACCATTAAGGATTACACAGCTACACACCCCCTCTGAAACCACATCAGAAAGAACAGATGCTCAAAAGAAAGAGAGAAAAGAATGTTGAAAATAGATGGGGAAACCCTGCACCCCTATTTCATGGGAACACTAAAAATGAGAAACAAAGCATATCAAAAGCTATCACCAGAGATGAAAAGCCATATAATAAGAGTAGCGAAAACAGAGGGCAGCAACATATCCATTGTGCTAGACACACAGAAAAGACCAATGGTCAACACAATAATAAGTTATCAGAGAGAACTAGACGAAATGGTAGGAAGACCATACATGTGCAGCATGGTTCACATCACATTTGATAAAAATTTTACATTGGAAACAGCCCAAGGGATCATGGCATATATTGAACAAATTGCAAAAATACCAGAAATTAATATTGATAAGGATAACTTAATGATCATCCACATCCTGAAAGAGAAAGAATACAATAAAAATTTGGAAAAACAGTTGGATCAAACATTAAGGATGGCCAGAGTCCAAGGGATAATGTAACATCCTCCACCTAGCTTGTTACGCCGTGTCTAATCACTGTTAAGC
>CABFPE010000116.1:1311962-1336033 GCA_900660155.1 Hofstenia miamia | reverse complement strand
GCATGTAGATCTGGAAAAATTATCACAGGATGATGAGGGATATCAGTATATATTGGTATTGGTTGATAATTTCACAAAATATGCTCGTATGATACCATTAGATTCAATGACGGCAAAAATAGTATCTGACAAAATCATGAAAGAATGGATTTTAAAGTTCAGACCAATGCAAACAATAATATCGGACAGAGGAGTACAATTCGAAAGTAAATTGTTTGAGGAGATGGCTAAATTGATGGAAATATTAACTGAAAACACAATGGCGTACCATCCACAGGTAAATAGAGCTGTGGAAAGATTAAATAGGACGATGATTAAATTAATATGAGTATTAACATCAAGAATTGTAGGTAGAGACTGGAGAGAAGTTATAGAAATAGTGGAATATTTTTACAATACTTCAGTGCATTCAACAATGGGGATGACTCCATATAAAGCCATGTATGGTAGAGAGGTGACAACACCGATATCAATGCAATACCATACATATTCCGAGAAACCAGACAATGAATACATAAGGAAAATTAAAGATCAGATAACAGGGATTCACGAGGCAATGTGTCACAATATGAAAAAGTCTGTGATAAGACAAGAAAGAAATTTCAATAAAAAGATATATGGCGCACCACACCAGGTAGGGGACAAGGTTTACACATACTCTAATGAGAACACAAGATGTGAACCAAGTTAGAAAACTTAAAACACAGTGGTCAGGGTCATTCACAATTACGCAAACACTACCCAATAATAACTATAAAATTAATGACAGGAGAATATTACATTTTCAAAATCTAAAATGAGCAACGGTAAATATAGAGCAAGTAATGCTTGATAAACATGCAGAATTTAAAATCGTACAAGTTGATGATGGCATATATGCTGAAATGGATGAATTGAACAGTGTACACGAGGAAGAATTCCAAGAGGAATATAGACCCAAAAGAGGGGAACCGGAAGTTGAGAGAAGAATAATGCCCCAGTGGGCAGTAAAAAATAAAACGAGATATAACCCCGAAATATGGGATATTAATTTAGTAACTGAATTTCGGAAAAATGAAATGAACGGCACCACGATCACCAATGAAAGCCAGGAGGGTAAGAAGAAAGAAGACTCTGCAATCTGATCATCAATTAAAGGACGTGAGGATGGAGGAAACGTCAACGAGTTCTACTACCAAAACTAGGTCTTCACAATGGATTGCCAATTAAAGGGTATGATGATGGAGCATATGACGACGCCAACAAATAAGAGAAGAATAAGAAGGAAGTCTCCTCAATCTGATTACCAATTAAAGGGTATGAGGATGGAGATAACAAAGGAAAGATCACCCTCTACCAAATGTCAAGTAAAGGGCAGCAGGTAAGCAAAGGCCATCAGCATGACACTGATCACCAATTAAAGAGCATGAGGTTGGAAACACCAAATTATGCACACTCCTCTTCAACATCCAGTAGTACTCAATGCCAACTAAAGAGCAAAGAGGAAACAGCATCAACCAGTAATTGATGCCAATTAAAGGGCAAAGAGGAAACAGCATCGATTACCATGAAAGATTGGGAAACACAGCCTATAAGTGATGACTCCGACATGGACATATCAGAAATACCTTCAACAAGTTCACTCCCCACAACAACAAACTCTGGTATATTCTCATACTGACAAACATCTACTACAACAAAATTGTCACGATCAGAAGAGAGAGAAAGTTGAATGACTAAAATAGGAAAAGAAAGGATCCACCCCTACTTTATTGCTAACAGAAAGATGAGATACAACTCATACGACAATTTGTAACCAGAAACAAATTGATTAATAAGAGGAAGTACGTCCACTAAGGAAAATGAGAGTTATGCAATTCCGATAGTAATCAATAAGAAGAATCATCCCACATGTAATACGATAATAGCATACACAACGGAGATGAAAGAACAATTTAACAGACCTTACTTTAAGATCACGGTACACATCACGTTCAATGAACAATTCACATTAAAAGATGTACAGAAATTAACAAAAAACAGAGACAGAATTATAGCAGAGTGCGAACAGGTGAATCTGGACAAAAAGCATTTAACATTGGTATATTTTGTGAAAAATAGTGAAATTGGATCAAAGAAACTTCAATCGAATATAGAGGAAATGCTGAAGATAGCTAAAAAGTATAAAACAAGAGTAATAATCGTGGTTACTCAAAAAGAAGAGGAGATTCCGAGGTTTATAAAAGAAATGGAGATAACATTAGACAACCTATTCACGTTGAATAGTGGAAAACTAAGAATATCTGAGCTCATAAGGATAGATCTACAGATTAACAAAATGGCTCCAGCACAAAAAATTATGGTAGAACCGAAGATTGCAATCAACATGTACTACCAAACAAGAACAATGGAATTATTAGGAATGGACGAAAACTTAGAAGAAACTGGTAATATATTTCTCAAATGTAATTTGAACCAGACGCCTGAACACTTAGAAAAAATATTGCAATAGTAAGGTAGGACCAAAGAAGAACAATGGAATTATTAGGAATGGATCACTATAAGGTCACCAATGAAAAAATATCACAAAAGCATAGAAGCGATATTGTATGAAACTAAACAAGCATGTGAAATGGAAGCCAAATGAAATTTCAAAACACAATTGTTTGAAGAAATTAATGCACCCAAAATCAGGGCCAGAACAGTGATATGGATATTAGTGATTGCATTAACCAGTAATGAAAAATTGGTGCTGCTGATAATGAGAAAAGAATGGAGACAAATAGCCAGACACAAGAAATACGAAATCTCTATTGCACCCATTCCCACAAACATAAAACAATGGCTGTTGCAGAATGTTGAAATCTTACCTCTATCACCTACGAAAAAAGTGCAGCAAAGATTTGAAAAACACTTCACAAGACTATTGACGCAACAACATACATTGGGAAGACCAAGTGTGATAGAACTCGCTAATAAAACAGGCATTTGTCCAAGTGAAATTGATATACTCATGGACGAAATGAAGAAGTATATGTGGGGAGCAAACTTGAACACGAAATTACGGGCACTTAAATTTCAACCTTGGCTTACAACATGAAATATCATGAGGAGAGAACATGCAGATACACTACAAACAGTAAAGTTAGTAGAGGAGAAGAAAGTACATGAGGTGATAATGAAAGAGATAAGAAAATACCTCAAAGATTATCCCCAATGTGCATACACTAAAATTATAAAACCGTCAGAAACAATGAGAAAAGAAGGAAAAAACTGTCCTATCGAAATCATTGAAATGGTGAGCAAAAGTAAAGAGGAAATGGAAATCGAAGAAATATTGTTGCAATCAACAGACATTGCTTTAACTCCTAATACTCAAAGAGTAATGGGGTGAGCAAGAGCTAAGTGAGCTTTCATGGGTGGATACAGATGATGAAAGATTGTTGGTAGAGATCACGGTGCGAAGAGAACGAAAGAACAATATAGTACAAAGAATATTTGGCGAGGTTTATGAACGAGAGACCAAATCACTAATTAAAGTACTGTGCACAAGACAAGAAATTGATGAATTACTAGAGCTGCAAAATCAAATCACAGTGGATATCAAATGCATCACCTCAAAGACAAACAATATCGTGCAAAGAATATTCAGAGAGGTGTATGAATGTGAAACAAAATCGTTAATTAAAATATTGTGTACAGAGGTGTTCACACAGAAGGAAATTGATGAAATGTTGCAACCACAGAATCAAATAGCTGTGGATATTGAATGTATCACCTTGAAAATGGTAATAAGATTGGAAACGGCGAGAATTTAATGAAGAATGGATTAACAAACATATTCTGGGAGAATATTAAGAAAGCTAAAAACAATTATCCAGTGACGTTTGGGATGGCAACAACAGCAGAAATGCAGGGCACATATAAAGCCATAGAAGAAAAGACTATGACAATGCTTTTGAAATGTACACCGCCACCAACAATTTTCATACCAATGTTGTTGCCAACATGGAGATTAAAAGACAAAAAGGCAGCTAAGGCAATGTGGCATGAAGAAAACAGTTATGTTAATAACCAACAAACAGCAGAGCAGATCGTAAATGACAAGCAATACAGAAAATCTGAAGAAACCTTATTAAAGAATGATAACAAGTAACACAAGCAAATACAAAAAGTCTGGAGTGAAATTGAGAAATGATCCACACAGACAGTAATATTATTCTCAGGGATAAATGACATTGTGTGGGGAGAATTACGGAGCTTGCAATACTGGTATTATGATGTAATGCAGCATGTAGAAATCATCACTATGATGATGACCCAGAAGACATCAGTGAAGAAGAAGTTATGGAAAATAGAAGTGCTTTCTATGACGGAGCATCAATATCAAAGTCACTAAGATCAACATATGAGTTCTTTTACCTGAACACAACAATTCATCCTGATCTAGCACATACTAGCAGAATCGATGCAATTATGACATTGATGATAGCTATAAAAGGACTGAGATTATACCAAAAGCATTATGAAATATTCAATGAAAAACTTAATGAGTTGAGAAGTATGTGTATGATATCAAAGTCTTTGAAGAACCCTTCATTTTTCAGACACAAAAAGATGCTAACAGCTTAAAAAGATGTAGTATTCAAAATCACTAAAGAAGAGCAATATGAGAAAATCAGTTGGGAGATGAAAGAAGCTAATAATATCATTAAGAAGGCAGCTGAAATGGTACATGGAGAATGAGTAGGCATCCTTAATTAGCTATGCTGGAGGGGGAGTGTGACATAATCCATCAAAATATCATGTGTGGTGAAGATGAGAGAAAGAATGGATGAAATAAAGATTAAAAATATTAAAATGATTATAATAATTAATATATAAAAACATGATATGATTGATTATTTGATTTTGTAAATTGTTTTGTGCAGTTATATTTAAATTATGCTCAACAGTATTTGGCAAAAAATAGATGGCCAAACAGCATACTCTAATTAACGCTGATATTGCATAATTATCAGCAGAACTGTAAACTGAGGCAAAACTGTAAACAAGAATCAATTAAACAGGTACTCGTTGAGTATTTGCTTATTTACTATGAAGTGCTATAAATATGTTAGAAATGTTAAGATTACTGATGAATGAATTTAGTTTGGATTTACTTTTCTCTTGTCAGGTTACTTTATATTTTATGGAAAGCTAAATGTTCAAGCACTGGGGGTAATTGTATGGTGGTTCCCACATCCATTTAAAGGTATGCTGGAGCAGCCTCACAATCAGCTATTCCACAGTGGTGAGGGTGACAGTTGTAATTACCTTTCAGTGCTTTTAAGTTACAAATAGGTATAGGGGTTTTTCACCATTATAGCTTTCCTATTCTTCTTTGCTTGCCAGTTAATATGATTACAATTATTATGTTCTACATGATTACTTCCCTATCAATGAATTTCAGTCAGTTATGGTGTTATCTTACAATTGGTGATTTAGTATTGACTTTATTTAGATCATGTTTTTACATTACATTCATTATCAATTTATTAGTAGAATTAAGTTGCTCATTGTTTCCTATTGTAGACCTTTGGCCGACTTACACATTTGTTTTCTTGCCAGCAGCATTGATTGTTTACATGTACAAAGGGCTATCATGTATTACTATATCTGTAGGGCTATTACATGTAAGGCTTGATAACAAGCTAAAGCATCCAGGTTGCTGTAATCAATCATCTTTACAAATTCATAATAACAAAAACAATCAATGCACTAAACTCTTAAGTAGTTACAAGTCCCCTCACACTGAGTTCACTATTCACACACTAATTCAGTTGATGGTTTTCACTGCAAAGATGAAGTACAATTTGTAGTTGTAGCTGATTGATGTGTATCTGGAACTGCATGGCAAACCTTTGGGTGTTGATCCTGTCTTCCATCCTCCACTTTTCACCTAAATGAGTTGTGGTGAGTTACTCAGTTAGAGAGGCTAACATGTATTAAGTTAAGTTAATAAAATGATCACTCAATTGGAAGGAGAGAATTAGGAGATTGTCAAGCTTACTTATCATATTAACTAAGAAAAGTAATAAGTTACTATGAATTCAGTATGAAAAGTGGATTGTAACTGACTTAAAATCAATTTGTAATGTGTAACTTTGTACTTGCGACCTGGCAATGTCACTAGCTGCTTAATAAATATTCCTTCAGCCATTACTAAAAACTATTGTCTTTAATTAATATAGATAAATATAGTAAATAATTACTTGCAGCTTCCTACCTTAAATTTAGATAACAATAAATGCTCAGTCTATTTATTGGTCACCTATGTAGTCAAGATAATGTAATATAGATATAACTTACAGCAGGCTAACTAGCCTTATCTCTGAAGTCGATTATTTAATACATGTGAATGAGTGAATTGATAGTCAGCTAAACAGAGAAAAACTCCTATTCATACCCTAATGTAAATGCATGTTCATGGCTTGGATCAAGGACCCTCAAATCACTCCCAATGTGTGCCCAAGCCACTACTAATGCATCTACCATTTAGATTAACATCATTTAATAATAAGCAAACTGAAAGAAATCTAAAGATAAGATTTTCAAAGAATTTACTTCAACAGTTTTCAAATTGATTTCCACTCTATTTATAGTTCAATTCAAAAAGTACCTGTTGTTCAAAATTTGAATTTATTGTCTGTCAAAATGGCTAAAAATAATGGAAGTGTTATTGCCCCTTTGTTTTGCCTAATTATTCATCAACAAGTATTAATTTGCTATATTGTTTCTTGGTCGCATTTTACAAACATAATGATGATAAATAAATTTAAATTGTTTTTATTCACTAAATAATAATTCAATCTTAATTCTGACTAATCATCCAACCTTCTCTTCTTTTAGCAGCATTATGCTTTGGATTATGCTACACACCCTCCTCAGCTTGCATTATTTCTCATTAGCTGCGTCATCTTGGCAGTTTTTCCTGTGATGTTGGGTATAAATATTCTGTAGTAGTTAAAAAACCCCATTATCCTCTGTATGTCTTTTTTGTTGTTTGGCTTCTCTATCCTCCAGATAATGTCTCTTGCATTATCTTTCATGCATATCAGCTCCTTCTCAATCACTCATCCTAGGAATATGACCTTCTCTTTTAATATATTGCATTTGTTACCATTAATTTGTAAGCCTGCTTTTTCCAGGATCAATAGTGTCCTTTCCAATTTCTCTAGATGCTCTTCTATAGTGTCACTTGTTATGATGATGCCATTGATGACACATTCATGCCTTCCTCCATTTTGTGTCTCTTGTTCTTCAATACTTTTGTTATATATCTTTGAAAAGTTGCCAGCTCATTACATAAGCCAAAAGCCATATATATATATCCATTTGTATAACCCATATGGAGTGATGAACCCTGTCTTTTCAATGTCTTTTCCTTTCATTTTGACTTGCCAATACACTTTACATAGATCTATCAATGTAAAATATTTGTGCTAACTTGCTTTGTATAGCATATCCTCTATTCTAGGAAGTGGGTATGAGTCCTTTTTTGTTACTTTGTTCAGTTTTCAGAAGTCTATACAGAGTCTGTACTTGTCTCCTTGCTTTACAAACACTGTTGGTGCTGCATATGGACTTTTGCTGGGTCATATTATTTTATTGTCAATTAGTTTGTTGAGTATTCTGTTGTATTCATCCTTCATCTGCTCTGGCACTTGTCTCACTGGCAGTTTTATTGGTTTGTTCATCATTGTAATTATCTTGTGTGTTTTACCTATCACCTGGCTCACACTTATTTCTCCATATCTGAATATTCATTTATGTCTTTCCAGCACCTCTTTGAATTGTTGTAGTTGTATTTTGTTTTAATGTTGGTATTCCTCCTCCAACAAGTCTAGTGTTTTATATTGATCTTCTTTGTTTGCTTTTGTCCCTCTGCTCTCAAATTGGCTGTGGGGAGTACTTGCTACATTGATGATTTTCGTCCACTCACCCTTGAGTTGGCAGTGTAGAGTACCTCCTGTTTTGTTTATTATTCCTCAAATCAACCATACAAACTACTCTGCTCATCAATGTCTTCCATTGTCTTCTAGATGGCTTTGATGCTAGATTTAACATTCTTTCCAAGTATTCTCACGTTTGTTTTCTTCATGTTAATGCTGTGGTTTGTGGCATTTAGTATCAGTATTCTTCTTTTTCCCTTTTTTATAGCACACACACTCAAAGGCATCAAAACTCTTTGAATTGATTCTTTTGTTATTGTAGATCATTATATCCCCTGTGATCTCCTCTTCTGTTTTGATTTTGTGCATCCCCCATTGATACAGCTGCAGCTTTATATCCTCTTCAAATTCAAATACTTTTGTTAATAGCTTGCCTTCTTGTTCTTTGATTTTGATTTCCTCTTCCCTTACTTTAATTGTTCTATTGGAATAGTTTATCATGCATTCATTTTGGTTATGAAGTCATCACCTAATATCACCTCATATGGCAATAAATTGTTGTGGGTGTCAATCACTACTAATGTTTGCTCAAAGGTTGTGTTTGCTATCCTGATTTGTACTGCATTGAGCTTGCCTTTCATATCTATGTATTCTCCAGATGCATTTATTAGTCTTTCATTTGATTTTTCTAAATCCTCTCATTTAAATCCTAGCTTCTTTGCACATTCATCTGTTATTATCAATATTGCTGCTCCTGTATCAATTGTTGCCTTTGTCAGTATTCAGTTTATCATTATTGTTATCATATTAATATTGTTCAGATTCGTCATAATCATTATCAGTGCTTGGTTTCTTAGAGTCAGCATTTGAGCTAGTTTCTGATTCTTCTTCAGTTTGGGGATCTTCTAATAATTCCACTTCAGATTTGATTACATCCTCATCTTCATAGTATGCTTCCTCCTCTTTGATCATGTTAATTTGTTTTCTGCACTCATCTTTCCTGTGCCCCTTGTAGAATCATGCCAACCCACTGTGAGGGTATGATTCAGAGAAAGCTATTACTTTTCTTAGATTAACCATTGAGTGGAGTTGACACTTTCCTGATTTAATACGCAATAGCCTTGGTAGCCACTTAATTAACTCAACTTATTTAGATAAAGCAGAGAGGTTGGAAGACAGGATCAACACTCAATAGAAGCCACGCACTTCCAGGAACACATACACCAGCTACATCTTACCAATGGAACTGCCAACGTAGTATAGAGAACAACAATGGAATGGTGATGTGAATAGTGAACTCAGTGTAATGGGAATTGCAACTACTTAAGAATTTAGTGCATTGATTGTTTTTGTTATTACGAACTAATGCAATAAACGAAGTGGTGCAACCTTTCTGCTGAAATAGCTTATTATGAGGCCCTACATGTAATAACCCTACATATAGATAAATATGTAATAGCCCTCTATACATGTAAACAATCAATGCTGCCAGCGAAAAATGAGAACTAGAAGTCGGCCGAAGGTCTCCCCTACAGAACATTGAGCAACATGTAACATCTATTAAATTAACTATATGTAATAAAATATAGATATACAATCGTAATAACCATCGAAGTGTAATCACTGTTAAATCATCAATCATCATGTAGCATAGTAAAGGTAATAAATAACTTGAGTTCGTCGATAATATAATTAACATGTAAAACCTACAGGCTGCGATAACACTATCAGACAAGCAATGACAATTAGGAAAGCTATAACGGTAAAAAACTCCTATACCTAACCGTAACCTAAGAGCACACCAGGTAACTACAGCTGTCGCCCTCCCCGCTGTGGAATAGCTATTAGGAGGCTGCTCCAGCATACCTTTAACCGGATGTGGGAACCACCATACAATTACCCTAGCTCGTAGACGTTTAGCTTTCCATCAGAATATATAAAATAACCTGACAATAGAAAACGAATCCAAAGTAGATTTGCTCATCATTAATTACATCGTTTTCGATATATTTATAGCACTTGGTATTAAACAACTAAATACTCGACAAGTACCTGTTAATCTTTCTTGTTTACAGTTTTTCCCTCGCTTAATATTTCTGCTAATATTACGCAACGTCAGCTTTAATTTGACTACGCTGTTTGACCATCTTTTGTTTTGTCAAAATACCATCGAGTATAATTTTAAGGATAATTGCACAAAACATTTACAAAGTGAAAATAATCAATCCTATCATGATTTACATTTTAATCATTATAATCAATATTAATAATTTTAGTCTTTGTTTCCTTCATCTTTCCTCTCATCTTGACCAATCATGATAGTTTGATAGATTATGTCACACCCTTCTTTCCACAGCTGTAACACTTAATGTCTCTTTCTCTAACTTTCTTTGACTTTCCCTCTTTATTTTTTATGTTGATGAACTTCTCTGTCGTATTTTCCTTATAAGGTTTGGTGTTCACTGTCTGTGTTTTGTAACTGTTTGGCCATTCAATTGGCTTTTCCTTGTTCCATGCTGCTTTTTCATAGATGCAGGCGTTATTTTCAATTGTTGCCTGTATATCTATGGCTCTCCTAATCATTTTTTCAATTTGTCATCCACGTCACACTTGATTTCAAATTGTGTTCTAATATTTTCTGGCATTCCCTTGCAAATGTGGGAAGAAAGGTCGTATTTTGAATATTTGTTTCCCCTGGAGCTGAGTTTTACCAATTGTTCCACCTGCTGGATGTAATTTTGTATATCATCTGTGTTTCTCATCTTTGTTGAGTTCAGTATAATTTGGTATTGGCTTTTAAAGCTTTTGTTTACATAGTACTCTACAAAGTCTCCAATTAGTAATTTGTAATCCCATTTCATATCAGGGTCTAAAAGTAGATAATGTTGGGATGCTGTTCCTGCTAAATATAATGGGAATCGTACTGCTGCCACTTGTTGGCTTACTTTCCTCTCAGCCATTGTGATCTCGAACATTTCCAACAATTCAAGGAACATTGGATTGTAACAATCAACCTTTCCATTGAATTTTTGGCAGGGTTGCCTTGCATGGTATTATATCATTATGACTGTACTCTGGTAGCATCAAGCTCTCATAGGTTGGTCTCCATTGCACACTTATGTTTTCATTTATTGTGAGCTGGTTGGTTACTGCTTTCATGATTTCATCAATGATTTTTCTTTTCCTGTTCCTCTTCCACTTCTGCTTCTTTGAATTGTTTTTTAAAATTGATGGGTGACGCCTGTAGGCTTCTTTCTTTTAATTGCTCAACTGTTATTTCATGCATTTACATTGCCCTCTGATTTTCCTCTTCATTTCCCTGGATTGCTCTTAGTTTGTGTCTCAGATCTTCTAGCTCTTGCAATTGGTTTTTGCGATTCTTGTCTCTGCCCAATTCTGTTAATCTGAGTTTATCTTTGAGCTGTTCTAGTTCTTGTGCTTGTATGTCATTGTCTAGAATTAGCTGCCTGTTCTCATCTTCTAATATTTGGCATATCTTTTCCCATTTTGCATTCTGTTCCAGGAAGCATTTGTTTGATTGTGCTAGCTGAGTTGTTAGTGCTTTAATGTCCCTTTGAAAATTTTCACTTTGGTTTTCTAGGTGATTGTCCATTTCTATTTTTAACGTGCTCATTGCATTTTCATTCTCTTGCTCTAGCTTTGCCATTCTTTCCACCAACAATTGTATTTTAGCTTTCAGTATTGTTTCTGTCTCATTTGTTTGTTTTAAGATATTTAAGACTTTGCTGGATCCTGTTTCTGGGGACATATGTAGGGTTTCTAGTTCTGTAGGAGATACTACTGTTTCTGAACGTGTTCTCCTTGGGGTGGGAGTTGTTTTACTTGTGCCTTTCATGGCGCTACCTCTCTTTCCTCTTGTATTTGTCATTCTGATTTATGATTAGTAGTGGCTTGCAGTTTGGTATGATTCTTTGTTTCTGAACCTGCTTTAAGTTAGGTGTAGTGGTAGTAGCTGACTATGTGCTGTATTGGTGGTTTTCTTTGCATGTCTTCTGCTATCACAGTTCATGGTTGCATTTCTTATTTATTGAATCCAAGTCAGGATGTTGGCTTGTTGATTCTTCTTCTTGTTCTTAATCTGTCAAGGTTGCCATATAGCATCTGCTACCAGGCTTTAACATAGAGTTAATGATCCTTTTAATTATTGTTTCTTGTTAGATGTGGGTAGGGATGAACTGATCCTAGTTCCTTGCTTCAATATAAGATATGTTGTTACATATTGCAAGAATTTTTTTTTTCTTCAATAGCTTTTATTAGTTTGCCCAATTTGCATATGTACAATTAAGTATAATACATATTTACCATATATACAAACACCTAAATATACACATGCACTACAAACTAAGCTAGACAATTAAGATTAAAACACTAAAAATACAATTAAAAATATCAATACAATCACACAATTAAAAAGATAGAATATATTCCATTTGTCGCTACAGATTTTAAATGAACTTTTTATTTTGCTCTGCTAATAGATTATTTTTTAATAATTTTTTAAATATTTTAAGGTTTCTTTCCTGTCTAATGCTGATTGGTAATTTGTTCCAAAGTTTACAAGAATTTGTGGTGAAAGAATTGTTCCAATAATTGTTAGTTGGCAATATATTATTTATGCATTTATTTGCATGGTGATTATATTTTACAAATGGTTCAATTAGTAGTTTAGGCGCTACCTCTCTTTCCTCTTGTATTTGTCATTCTGATTTATGATTAGTAGTGGCTTGCAGTTTGGTATGATTCTTTGTTTCTGAACCTGCTTTAAGTTAGGTGTAGTGGTAGTAGCTGACTATGTGCTGTATTGGTGGTTTTCTTTGCATGTCTTCTGCTATCACAGTTCATGGTTGCATTTCTTATTTATTGAATCCAAGTCAGGATGTTGGCTTGTTGATTCTTCTTCTTGTTCTTAATCTGTCAAGGTTGCCATATAGCATCTGCTACCAGGCTTTAACATAGAGTTAATGATCCTTTTAATTATTGTTTCTTGTTAGATGTGGGTAGGGATGAACTGATCCTAGTTCCTTGCTTCAATATAAGATATGTTGTTACATATTGCAAGAATTTTTTTTTTCTTCAATAGCTTTTATTAGTTTGCCCAATTTGCATATGTACAATTAAGTATAATACATATTTACCATATATACAAACACCTAAATATACACATGCACTACAAACTAAGCTAGACAATTAAGATTAAAACACTAAAAATACAATTAAAAATATCAATACAATCACACAATTAAAAAGATAGAATATATTCCATTTGTTGCTACAGATTTTAAATGAACTTTTTATTTTGCTCTGCTAATAGATTATTTTTTAATAATTTTTTTAAATATTTTAAGGTTTCTTTCCTGTCTAATGCTGATTGGTAATTTGTTCCAAAGTTTACAAGAATTTGTGGTGAAAGAATTGTTCCAATAATTGTTAGTTGGCAATATATTATTTATGCATTTATTTGCATGGTGATTATATTTTACAAATGGTTCAATTAGTAGTTTACGGCTGATTTTGATTTCCTTAAACATAAGCACCAGGTTGTTGTACTTTGTTATTGATCTTGGTGTAAGCATCTCTAATTTTTGTACTTTCGTACNTATGCTTTCTTGTAATTCTTTTGTTGCAATAATTGGACTGCTATTTCTATTAATGACGCATATGTCATCAGCATACTGAATCAGCTCTGAATGGGTAACGTGCATGGATAAATCATTTACATATAAGTTGAAGAGTATAGGGCACAATACAGTGCCCTGTGGAACTCCTTTATTTGTTCATTCGCTGTAAATGCTATTAATGTGTACGCGTTGTTGCCTTTTGTAGGAAAAACTGTTTAAAAATGTTCGTGAAGATGTACTAAACCCATAGCTTTTTAGTTTCTTGAAAAGGATGATAAACTCTATACTATCGAAAGCCTTGCTAAGATCTAATAGGGCAATGCTACTACTAATTTTTTTGTTAATGAAAAAACGTGTCTTTTCAGTAAGTTCTAACAGTGCATCAACAGTGCTGAAACCTTGCCTGAAACCAAATTGCTTATTTGAGAGAATTTTATTTTCATTTAAATAAGAATTAATTTGTTTGCATAGGATCTTCTCAAAAATTTTTGACACTGTGTTGGTAATTGAGATGGGCCCATAATTTCTGCAGTCCTTAGGGTCGCCATTCTTAAAGATTGGTGTAATGTCGGCTCTTTTTAGACATTGTGGATAGGTATTGGTGTGGATGGAATAATTAAAAGCAAACAGTAGATATTCTGAGAAATACTTTATATATTTTTTTATGATGAAGACGGGCACCCCACAGGTTCCATTGGAAATATTGGGGTCAAGGTTGTCAACAACCTTAATTAGATCATGATCAGTAATAAAACTGAAGGTTAACGAGTTCTTGGATTGCTCAATCTTGTTTATAAATGGTTGTTCTTTGTCTCTATATGTACCAAGATCTTTGAGTACCTTGTTCATATTGTTTGCAATTAATTTGTTGTTAGTAATGATTTTGTTGTCTACCTTAATTTCGTGAATATTGCAATCAAAAGGCTTTTCCTTGTTCAGAAACTTATTGATGAACTGCCATTTATTTTTTGCTTGGGTAAACTTTTCAAAAAATTGCTTGCATTTTTGCTCTTCTACCTTCGTTTTTAATTTTGAAAGCCTTGCCTTAACTTCATTATATGCAGCAATGTTAAATTGTGTGCGATTACTAATCAAGGAGTTCCAGATTTTTTTCTTTTCTGCCACTAAAGCCTCTATTTACTTGTTTTTTTTGCTATTGTAGCCACCTATTTTTACGTATCTGATTCTACGTGGTGCGTTACCATTTAAACAGATATTTAATTCCTTCAAATTGAAGTCAATCATGTGACCAGGATCATGCATTGTATAGAGGTAGTCCCATGCGACATTTTCTAGAGACTTTTTGAAAATGTTGTCATCAAATTTAGCATGTTGATATGATGAATTTCATTTGAGACAAAAAGGCATAAATTGTGGTTTGAAAAAGAGTTAAAAATAAAACTCTTGAATTGAATGTAATCAATGTTTGTTAAAAAGTAATTGATTAAGTTAACTCCTCTTGTGGGAACTGCGCTAGTTATTAGCTCAATTTGAAGTTCGTCACAAATATGGTTAATGTACTTTGACTTGTGTTTGGAGAGATAATTAATATTGTAATCTCCAAGTAGAATAATTTCTTTGTTAACAAGTGCAGCATCTTGGACCTCTAGAATTTTTTTATTGACGAAATCTTTGCAGAATTGTTTCTATACTATCAAAAGCCTTGCTAAGATCTAATAGGGCAATGCTACTACTAATTTTTTTGTTAAGGAAAAAACGTGTCTTTTCAGTAAGTTCTAACAGTGCATCAACAGTGCTGAAGCCTTGCCTGAAACCAAATTGCTTATTTGAGAGAATTTTATTTTCATTTAAATAAGAATTAATTTGTTTGCATAGGATCTTCTCAAAAATTTTTGACACTGTGTTGGTAATTGAGATGGGCCCATAATTTCTGCAGTCCTTAGGGTCGCCATTCTTAAAGATTGGTGTAATGTCCTGAAATAGATTTCACCTCACTGCTGTCGAGAACAATAGGGCCTGGATTTGGTTGTATGTCTCCAGCGAGCATTAATTTTAATTTTATAATGAGTGGGTTAATATTTTTTAATAAGTAGTGAGAAATCGTTTTAAAAACAACATTACATACATAAATGCAATGTCTAGCATACACAATAGGTTCATATTTGTTTGGTGTAGTACACTCAATGCGAAAATTCTTAAAGCATATACACAATAGTAAAACTACATAAATGAAGCGGTACCTTACAATAATTTTTCTTTCAGCCATCTTAATTGAGTTTTTCAAGAAGTTTCTTCAGTAGTTGTTTTAAGTCCTCTTTTATTGAATCTTCAAGGGATTTGGTGTTCCCTTCCAGTGCTTTTTTGTAGCTCCGGCCAGGATCCGTAAGGACTGATCTGAAAGGTCTCTGTTGATTTTGTTTACTTTGGTATTGCATTAAGTTCATTTTCCTGTGAATCATCTCATAATGATTGAAGAATATCTTTATTGCTTTTACAACTACAGAGATTCCTTTCCTAGAGAGATGTATTCCGTCTTTTGCTAGAAGACTTCTTTTTATTTGTATATTTCCTTCACCAACAAGAAAACTCTCAAAAAACTTGATAATTTTAACTTTTCTGTTATTTTCGGAGATTTTGTTAAGCACTAAATTAANGTATCGCATTAAGTTCATTTTCCTGTGAATCATCTCATAATGATTGAAGAATATCTTTATTGCTTTTACAACTACAGAGATTCCTTTCCTAGAGAGATGTATTCCGTCTTTTGCTAGAAGACTTCTTTTTATTTGTATATTTCCTTCACCAACAAGAAAACTCTCAAAAAACTTGATAATTTTAACTTTTCTGTTATTTTCGGAGATTTCGTTAAGCACTAAATTAAAATAATATATAAATTTGTTTTGAGGTAAGCTCTCTTCTTTCGTTACGGGCGTAATTTCAGAGAGTACAATCTGCTTTGGGGAAAATTTTTGCTCTACCTCGTCCATTATGTCCAAAACGTTCTTCTTGAAATTTTCTATTGCACTTAATTTCTCTTCTTTACAGTTTAGAGCTTCAATTATCCCAGTGTTCAGAATTACCGTATCAATGTCGATTTTTTCATATGATTTCACAACATCTATGAGTTCAATTGTGTTCTTGCCATAGTATGAATGAAAACAGCATTTTTGGTTAATAATCAACTTTTCCGCTTGAATATATTTGAAGATCGAATTTCCAATGAATAGTATTGTGGTGTCTTTAGGCATTTCTTTTATTGTGCATTTTTTGAAGCGAGGTGTTGTAGGAAACTGAATATCATAATTGAATTTCGAAGATTAATTTTGCATTTGATTGTTAATGCAATCAACGTGTTCATTGTTGTTTACTTCAAGCGTTGCAATACTATTAGTTAAGTTTGAATTTGAATTCAAATTCAAATTTTTCGCGCAAATCATGTTTTCATCACTGGTTTTTGTTAACTTATAAAGACAAAAAAGAGCTTCTGCCGCGAGGTCTTTGTCAAGTTTTTGGAAAAGTGCATATAGTGGAGTCTTTGCTTTTGAGAATATGAATTTCTTAGCTTCTTTATCATCGCAAATGCCTTGAAAAATGTCATTTTGCAATTTTTCAGTGAGAGTGTCAGAAAACCGACCAATGCTATCGTGTCCCATCAATAATTATTTACAAAGCAAGTATCAAATAATATTTGAGATCATTTTGACCAGATTAAAATGAAAATAGAATAATATGTAACTAATCCAATGATATAATATGCAATATTGAGTCTGCATAATAAAGGGAACAAATTTTGTACAAATAGATGCAAATTTACATTTCAAAAGCAGTTTACGCATACATTTGCCTGACATTTCCTGTACACAGGTTTATTACATCGGCGACATACGTTAACAGTACAATTCTTTTCACAATTGGCATTCTTCAAGCAGTAGTTGATCATCTTGTCGTAGTTGCTGAGACAATTTGAAAAGAAACTTGGGACGAGATATTGTGGAGCCAGTTACCTTACAATAGATGATCCAGGCATTCACAGCTGCTAGATCAAGAAGATTATAAAAGCAGGCTAGAGGCCATTTTTGGCACCCAGACTTCATTGAGTGTTGACGACACATTGAGTCCAGCATATCGACTCCAAACTTTGTGCTGTTATAGAATAAAATAGTCTCTGGCTTTCTTTTGCCTTCAGCCTGACAGATGGCCCCTCAATGTTGTGTATACAAGATGTGCACAGTCTTCTGTTGTTTTGCTTGATATCAGGTAAGATGCATTACATCACAATAAAAAAACTTGGATTCATGCAGTGCAAGACGTTGAGGGGTTGGCAACTCACGACGATTAGCACAAATAGTTCCAGTGATAGTTGTTCGCTGTTGAAAGAGAAATTCAGCAAGTTTTTTGGAGGTGAAGAAATTATCAGTCATTATGTTGTAGCCTTTGTTGAACAGGGGATCCATCAACCACATCACAACATGGGTCCCAAGATTATCAACACGAGTTTCCTCACGACCAAGATAAGGAATAATGTTGTAACAATACTTTGTGTCAATATTGGCTAACAGCCAGAACTTGATGCCGAATTTGTTGGGCTTATTCGGCATGTATTGTTTGAATGGGCAACGTGCTTTTGTAGGGAATAGTTGCTCGTCGACAGTTAGATGATGCCCAGGACGGTAACATCGTTGGCTGTTCTCTACAAATCGATTGTAAATTGGAGAAACAAGGGCAAACTTGTTGTTAACGAGATTTCTTTGCCGTTCATGGTGATTATCAAAGCGTAGGTACTTCTTGATTTCATAAGCACAATTCTGGGGCATCATCTTGTTGAAAGCAGGGCAACCAACACTCTTAGACCATAAATCATTGAAAGGAAAATTTCGTTGATGGTTAATTCCACACAGGTAAAGCAGACCAATGAACTTTTCTAAATCTTCTACAGTAAACTTCCAATTGTCATTACCAGCTCTTCTAGCACATTCCTTGCTGCAATTGACGATATGACGCAGACTCCATTCGTCGAAGATTTGTCTAAAAGCATCTAGTGGTGTTTCAACTGTTCGGCAAGCTCCGGTAGCTCCCACTCGTTCTCTAAATACGTTATGATCTCCTGCCCGACCAAGACGTCTACCATTGCCATTTCTCACAGGGCGCCATATTGTTCCATCTCGTCCTGTATTTACTTCGCATTCGGTATCTTCTCCATCTTCGTCATCATCACTAGAGCTGACTTCTGCGTCTTCAATATTAGGTTCAACTTCCTCTTCATCTGAATCCCTACCGTATTCATCTCCAGACTCATTGGAAGGAAGCTCAAGTACACATCGCAAAACTTCTTCTGCTAAAATTCTTCTTCTAGCCGTAGTAAAACTGATAAAACAAAATTGTAAATTTTGAAATCAAAAGATTGTATATAAACGCAGAAATTATAGATGAAATGATGAGACATGACACAAAAGCCAATAAATGTTAGGTTTATTTGAAGTGTATTGTTATTTAGTTCCTATTGGATGAACTAATCAGTTACAAAAGTCTCTACAATACGCCAGTAGTAAGTATTAGATCTGAGATATATTCAATTTGTGTCACGAATTTGTAAAAAACTTGAAATGCTAGCTCTTCATTTCAATCCAGGAAGGATTTTTCTTGATGAATTATTACACAATCAAGCTAGGTACATTAGCGATAACATTATAATCAATGCACTTATATTAAAAAGAAAATAATGATGTTGAATTATTGCACAATCGTTTTCATTACATTTTAGAAGGACATACACTGAACATTTTTTAAACATTTACTGCCAACATATCACTGTATAGTACTTTAGAATGTATACCATAATATTATATGTTGCTATAATTTTATTATGCTTAAAAACTCATTAAAAAATAAAAATCGCCAATTGACAGGTTTTGCCATTCTAGGTATAACAATTTTCCCGCCGTTGTAATGTTTTAATATTGTTGACCCATCAATGTTGTCCTGAGAAGTGTACAAAATGGATGGCATGTCGATTCCTTGTTGAAGCATGTATCTTTTCAGCATTTGGAGAGCGGTTCTGGCGGACTTGTGGTCAACTGGTGGCAGTGGAAGATCATTGTTGTCATTATTTTCATCACTGTCTTCACTTAAACATGGCCTTTTGGCAACAATGTGTTCAATAATGTCATCAGATTGTCTGTTGATTTGTCGTAACATGTCAAATTCTCATCAATTGTTGTGTAGTTCTCATAGCCACTGACAGAAAGAACTGCCCATTGATCTTCACCCTGCAGCTGCTGGGTAGGTTCATGGTCGTCAATGACGGATGGTACGGTGGAATTTAGTACAAAACAACCTTTTCTGAAGCAATTAGCAATCGTCCTGGTTTAATATTTTTCCAACTTTTAGCCACAAGTTGGATAGCTTCCGAAATTGTCACTTTAGAACTGAAGGAAGTTTCGGACGCGCTAGGCAGGATATCACCAGATTCTAAATGATTTAATGTAAGTTTCATTAATTCGGATCTGTAATGACCTTTAAGATTTCGAATAACCCCTTGATCTAGTGGCTGGATAATTGACGTTTTGTTGTTGCTGACTCCCCAGTGTTTGCTAATTCACGCACATTGACACTTTCTTTTTGTAACCGGGCTATTTTGGTCTTCGGTATTTTCAGTAACTCACTAATTTTTCTTTGACTGGTTCCATGTGGAAGGGATTTTATCTGATCAAGGATAGCAATTTTCTCCTTCAGAGTGAGATCCTTTCTTTTTGACATCTTGACACTGACTGTTAGATTTCTAAAGAAGCGACGTAATGCACTCTCAGGTGAGTTATTCCGCGTCTCACATGACACCCTTGTTAGCCAATGACAGACGAGCTGCTTGCATCACCTATAACTGTTGCTTTTAGCATAATGGAATGTACACACCCAAGTTAACAAGATTGCATAATCAAATGGCCGGAAAGCTATTTAATGTGCAAAACTGTTTATTTTCAATGCAAGAACAATGAAATCAAATTGTTTGCTTTAATAAGTGTCACAAATCTGCCAATTGACTAAAAAACAGCCATTAAAATTATTAATGTGTTGTGTAAAATTGGCCCAATTAAGTGGAATTTTGTCCCAATAAAACAACATATATTCATACATATGTTAGATATAAATGATTCTGTTTATGAACAAATGCCCCAATTAAGCAGATGCCCTGATTGTCCAGTGGTCCAATTAAGCGGATTCCACTGTACTATGGATATGATCAGCACTGGCAGCATCTAGGATTACATGGCAATTACTGCCAAAGCAAGACAACAAAGCTGCCATCAATAGTAACACAAGAATAATCTGGATCAGCTGAGCCCCAGAACTGAATGGGTTTATGTGGTGGTCATAAGACGGCTGAGAAAGACCTGCACCCAAATTACATGCCACGCACCCTCTCAGCTCTATAGAAAGCTTAGCTGCTCATGGCCATCTATTAATATGAGTGAGAGCAAAGAGAACACAAGTTTGCATAAACTAAACTTTTCATGAATGCTTGTGCACAATAAGGCCCTATTTATACATGCAGATAAATAAGCAACAACAAAACCTGCAAATAGGCAGAACTAAAATGAGTATTGCACATTGACGTAAGCGTGGGTAGCTGATCAAACACAGGAACTGGAGAGAAAGCATAATTAGTAGCAATGAGAGCCTCTAGTGGCAACAGAGAGAATAACGTAAGGCTTTCATCACAGGTGCTGATACCACAATATATTATCAATACAATGTGTAAAATCTAAATTACAAATGAAAGAAGCATATGCAAAAAACTGCAAAAAGAGAATTTCTTCTTTCATAGCATTAAAAATGCCAACTCCTTCACAAAGGGTAACAACTAATTTGATGTTGGGAGAGAACACATATTGACATTATCAGTGTTATATTCATTATCTTTCAATGATCAAAGTGCCTGATACATTTTAACAATAATTTGATTTTAGCCAAATGCTATAATTCAAATATCTTAGCAAAGAAATGAATTGCAAAAAATAAATTAACAAAAAAATTACTTGAAAAATAAAAATTATAAAAAATTCTATAATAAATAATTAGTAAAATAAAATTAATTTTTAAAATAGTGGAGATATCTACAAAGTTTCTTTGTTCTTTGTTCTAGTTTACACGTCATAGTTATACACAGTTTCAGTTTTTCAATGATGAAGGCACAATTTAATGCATTTTTTATCTCAATTAAAGGCATTTTCACTTTAATAAGATTTGTTTATAAAATAATCTTTTTGACACACAAGAGATTGAAAGCACTAATGGGTTTTGCAGTAATGAATTCAAGTGTGTTTTTTCATTTTAATGTTAAAAGATCAATTCATGACTATCAACTCCCTGGCTCAAAGCTACTTAAACAGCAAAGCAAACTGTGCTAACAATTTCAAAATGCTTCTCCACAAAGAATAATGGGTACATCATATACTTTTTCCATATTTTGTTTTCACTGGATTTGTATATTATAGTATTTCACAGTTAACTGAGTAGGCTTTTTACATTTCCACTTTAAAATGAATTTATGTTATGGGATATTATACATAGTGTTTTTCATTATTTATATTAAAAGACGTTTGTTTCTCAAAGTTCATTGCAACTTGTCTTCTAATTACCATGCACCTGTATTTTTGCATGTGAATAATACACTATTAACTAAATTTGTTTACCCATTTACAAACATTTTAAGCATTTAGAAAGGTTAATTCAACATGGAAACATAAGAATTTTGGAAGGATGAATTAATGCATTACTATTATGGATACATCAGCTTGCAATGTAGCGAATAATCTGGATAACAAGTTTGGGCATCGTGATTTCCCATTTCAACTATGACAATAAATGATGGTACGTCTGTGTAAATTTGCTAGATGAGGTGAAGCTATGCACAACAACTCAGTCTGCACGAAAACAGCTCATATACAATTTGTTTTCCTTCATATATGTGTAATGCTTTAGCATGGTGAACATTTTTCCATTTTTATTTGGATATTGGTGAAAATGATCTTGCTTTTGTCATGTATATCAGACATTTCAATTTTTTATTGATTTATCAATGGTATATTTCATATGCTTGTTAAGTTTGGCGGATATTTTCTATCTTGTTTTTGAAAATGTACATCTTTTTCATGTGACTATAGTGTTTAAGGTTAGCAAAATATTTCTCCACTTTGTATTTGGATATTACCAGACCACAAGTTTCACGTCTATCAATTATTTTCCTTGTTGCATGATTAAACATTGTTACAACAAACACATCTTAAGAACTTCAATATGTGGAGTCATTGTCTAATGTGTGCTTTTACATTTAGTACAAATTATACACAATTGCTAAAGAAATTGTTGTTTTTTACCCATTGCATACTATATCTTTCATTAATATTAATGCATGTTGAAATATTTCTATACAAAATATGAAATGTTATACCCAAGTGCTAGGTTTTACATCTATGAATTATTTTGCTTGTTGCATAATTAAGAACATTGTTACAATGAGCATGTCATAACTATATTAACAGAAGCAAATATGTCAGTTTGCTTAAAAAATAAAAATGTTGCCAAAAAATTAATTTAACTGTCAAAAACATTTCTTATTAATTATATCACTTTGCCCCATCTTAAAAATCAAAAATAGAAACTTTGTCAAAAATATTTCGTCACTAGATGGGGTCCAATAGAATAAATCCATTTCCACATGGCAAATAGTCATAGGTATTATGAGAGCTTCAGGGTGTCCCATTGGCAAGGGCTTATGCCTGTCTTAACAACTCACATGTGACAGGAAATATAAGAAATAAGGAAAATATGTAATTTAATGTGCTAAAGTTATACTAGTATATATTTAAGGAATGAACATTTTGAGAAGTAGTGTGAATATTCAAGAGGTCGAATATCTAAGAAATTTTCTTTATATATACACATTTTGTTATTTTCCAGAAACTTAGAATAATAGTCATGGGCCATGAAAATTAATCGGGCCTTCACAGCAAGATTCTAATGCAAACTTCACTTAACTAGTAAATGATCAACTACATGAATATTGCATTCAGTTGTGTACCACTTACTAAGTGATTCTCATTTTCTTAATAAACCTAAAATCATATATTGTGATAGATCCCAATATACATTTTACCCTATAAATTACACTTTTGTTTGGTTTTGTCATTTTCTAAAATTTTACAAAAATTCATGTATTGCATACATGCAGTTGGATATTGTTCAAAATCCATGACAACATTTATTGTTGAATACTGTTGAATACTGTAATATTATAGGCTGTAAAACTGTAATATGCATTATATTTAAATGCATGAATTGGCAAATAGTGAGAGCGCCAATTTTATGAATTGTTTGATATCAATGGCTGGCTTAAAGGTGAGACCACAGTAATATTTTTCAGTAAATATTAAATTTTAAGAAATTATTGCGTTATCAATTTCTCTTAGCGCACTTTAGTTGAAAACTAAATACAAATGTATTTCTAAGAAAGTTAAAATCAATATATATATATATATATATATATATATATACATATGAA
>CABFPE010000116.1:1297352-1311850 GCA_900660155.1 Hofstenia miamia | reverse complement strand
TATATATATATATATATATATATATATATTCATATGAAGTTGCACATTAGTTTCGAATTTTATTCGTGCTTGATCAGTCTGACCTTTGACTGGTATAAGTTTCAATCCGAAAAAAGAAATATATATAAAAAGTTGTAAATACTAACATAAGGATGTCAATATGCAATATATTCTCGAACACTGGGGGGTTCACATGATATCTATTGTTCTGCTCCAGATTATTATCATGTATCGCTGATTTTCGATCTATGTATGTTTATGCATGTGCGTAATTTTTAGAACTTCCTCAAGTATATATTTCGTGTATTAGACTTTGCATATACTTTTTTCATCATTGTCATAGTTCTAAACACAATATATATATATATATTATATGAACTTTATTTCTATATTGAATAGATACATTGAAAGTAATTTTAAATAAAATTATATCCTTCACTTTCTATAATTTAATGCTATATCAATTGCCATATTGCCTTTAAATTTATTCTGCATACAGAGTGGCCTCATATGTAGTGTGTGGGCTGGCCGATGCCCGCGGGCTCTAGTGGGCCACGGGCGGACTAAAACTTTAATGGGCGGGCCACAGGCTGGCATAGAGAAGAAAAGATAAAAGTATTGTAAGTTTGTTCTGTTTACTAATATCTCAAAACACAATATCTCTTTACAATTCTGTTTGCTATACCTCAAATCACAACTTTACTATATCTCAAATCTACCATAAGTAAATTTAATATCAGATAGTAATGCTTTTATTGGATCTGAAGTAATTCACAGGTACATAATGAAAACACGTGACTAATGTACAAATGCGTTGGACGATGCGATTAATGTGCAATGCATTTGTTTGCATGTAATATGCATGTGATTTATTGTTTGTTCATTTGCAGAGAGGAATAGTTACTCAAGAGAGGCATATCGTTCAGCATTTAATGCTGGATAGTATACTAATTTAGTCTACTATTATACAAGGTGGGCCAAAGGTTAGGGGCAGTGATACACAAATCACTCAATCACTCACCTATAAATTTAACAAGTGCTGGGATTAATAGTGTTTATATCCAGCATGATGGTGCCCCAACGCATTAGGCCGACGGGGAGGACTTGAGTGGTCCCCAAGATCTCCCGATCTTACTCCGCCTGACTTCTTCCTCTGGGGAGTTATTAAGGAAGCTGTGTACAGTACTAAACCATAATCTTTGGAAGAGTTCAAAGAAAGAATAACAAGTGTGTTCATCAATGGAGAACAGAGTTTTGAAGTGCATCGAGGTAAATGGTGGACAATTTGAGTATTTGTAAATAAATAGATCATTTATTATTTATTGCATTACAGTGAACGTATATAAACTGAATAAATGCTTAATTTACATTAAAAAATTACATTTTTGGTATTGCCCCTAACTTCTGGCCTACCCTGTATTAATCATAATCATTTTTATCTAATGATTGGCTAATGCTTGCGTCTACTACGGCAAAGTTTGTTACTACAAATATTTCTTTATTTGAAGGTAGCACATTATTTCTTTGTTTACAAATGTCTGACATGGTATCAAAATGGAATTCAAACAACATTTCTATTGTGCTTTCAACTAACATGGCAAAACTGATCAAGAATCCAAATGGTAAGAAAAACATATGGAAATCTTTTTCATTTATCAGCGAGTCATTAAACGACAATATTATATTTGAATATGTTGCGTGTACTTGTCTTCACGTATATAGTTATAAGACATCTAATGGAACTACTTGGCTTCAACACCATATAAAGTCCTGTCCAAAGCAGCATCATTCTACACATTTCGATAAAACTGTATTTCAGAATTTTGTATCAAAGTCGACTTCGTCATCATCATCACGTTTTCCAGAATCGGAAAAACGCCAGTCAAATCGGAAACTTACTGAAATGTGCGCCATGGATTTCCGTCCAATAAGTGTGGCTACTGGAATGGGATTCTTATCTATGGCACAATCGCTTGTAGTTATGAGAAACCAATACGGTTCCATTGATGTTAATGATCTTTTTTTGCATAATTCTGGATTTTATGACAA
The DNA here is from genome assembly GCA_900660155.1 of Hofstenia miamia. NCBI lineage: Eukaryota > Metazoa > Xenacoelomorpha > Acoela > Hofsteniidae > Hofstenia > Hofstenia miamia. The sequence continues at coordinate 1,309,801 of CABFPE010000116.1, read as the reverse complement.
TACTAAGAGACGACTAAAACTGCTTTGAAAGATTTGCTAATGAATCAGATTAACTCTACACTGGATTCATTATCAGTTTGTCCTGTTTCATTTCAAGTTGATGATTGGACTTCGAAATACGCTAATGAACAATTTACTGCTATTAACTACTCTATGATTAATGCTGAATTTGAGAAAAGATCTGGTACTCTAGCAGTTTAGTCATATGACATGGAATTGAAGCAGGCATACAATATTTTATTTGATATCAAAAAGAAAATGGAACCCATTGTTGATCTCTCAAGTTTCAAGTTGTCTCCTCCATGTACTATCGATAGCGATAGTAAGCTTATATCTACCGTTACCGGTGCTTTTGATCGAATTTCCTGCGCAGGTCATGACCTAAATACGGCTTTACGAACTATACTTGGAAAGCAGACAGGTGAAATTGCACAACTGGTAACTTCTGCTAAAGATATTGTGCGCTATTTCAAGTAAGCAGGATTGAACAATAGATTGCCAACAAAGCTGAAGCAAGAAGTGGGAACACTGTGGAATACGCACTTTTATATGTTGTGTTCTATAGATAAGAATTATGACGAAATAAACGCCATAATTTGCGAAAAAGAAGAATATCTTGACAAATTTGCGAATCTAAAACGACATTTGCTGAAAAACTTGATGCAAATATTGAATTTGTTTGTAGAGCGACGCAAATTTTATCCGAAAAACAAAAACCAACAATTAATTTAGTTATCTCTGTTTTGCAAAAACTTATTACAAAGCTGGCGTCGGTTGATAGTGAAAATGGCTGTTTTAATCTCAGTAAAATGCTGAAGTGTTACATACAAGAAAAGTGCTGCCAAAAATTAACTGCGTATCATTATATCACAACTCTTCTAGATCCCCGTCATTCTAATAAAACTCAGGAAAAATTGCTGAAAAGCAAATTCGTGCACATATCAATGAAATCGCGGATAATTCATCAAACATCTCACCTCCATTAAAATCTTTAAGGAAGGCACCATCATTTTTTGATTCAGATTTGGACGATGATCAATTCCATCAACAAGGTAATGAATATACCCGTTATGTCAAGCACATTGAAGCAAAGTCTAACAGGAAAACCATTAATATTTTGGACTTTTGGAGGCTTTCAGCTTTTTGTCATCTTAAAGTTATTGCTCGTTGCTAATTAGGTATTACTGCTACAGAAACTCAATCTGAAAAAAGTTTTAGTGATGCTAGAAATATTCTGACATGCAAAAGCACCAGGCTGCAAGGAAATCATGTCGACGAACTTTTGGTGATCCGCTCATGCAAGATGAACAAGCCAATTTAGCTATTTATTTTTGTTTCATTTTTTTAAATTTTGATTGTTTTTTTTCAATTTTTTTCCTTTGTTTCTTTTATTCAGTTTTTTTTTCTCAATAATAAGTCTTTTTGTTTTAACTGCTGCTATTTACAGCTTGCTGGTCCGTCACGGTCGATTAAATTTACGGGCGGGCACGGGTGGACTGAGATTTTAACAGGTGGACTGAGAGCTTAACGGGCGGGCTCAGTGTTGAATACTGAGAATATGTTAACTCATGCCCGCATTTGAGTTAGTCGAAATTATTGGTCTACTCTCCGCTCACATTCTTGGGAACGTGGCTCAAGACTGCCTCCAACACTAGATCTGGGGCCCAATTAATAAATTTCAAAACCCTCAAATTTAGTTAAAATACCATTCAAATTAAATAACGAAACTCAAATAATGATGAAAAAAATTAAAATAAACGATTTTCTTGACACATCTATGGATAAGCATGCTTCCCTTTAGTGTTGAAACTATTTGATAAAAATTATTCCTATGTTTGAATTACATTAAATCTGAATTTTGTATAGCATTTTGCAACTGTAATGAATACATTTTCAAGATGTCTAAATCCACTGAAATTAATCGCTATAAAAATCTATATCAAATCAAATAAATTGATCTGATATCAACATGTTGACATTAACTCATATCAATATTAATGGAAGCCCTGATTTCAAGTGATTTTACTAAAAGAAATGTCACCCAAATTCTTTGACTATGAATACAGTTGAAAATTTTGAAATTATATTATTTTTAGAAAACGATATCTAAGTTTATATGTCATTGCCTTATCCGACGTAGCAACACCATTCACACAGGCAAGCTCTTTTTAAACATTTATTCAGTAAAATTTAATACATACAGCCCAATAGACTAGCAGGGTATAAGTGAATGTTGAGATTTCCTGCACTACAATGAAGATATTTTTCAATGCTCCATTTTGAATGCAGTTATAAAATTACTTAATGTTTCTGTCATTGGTACCAATAAATATGTGTTCCTTACTTTCAACTCTTTGTCTAGCACAATACAGCAATTTAAAAAGTGTTTTCCATTTTTCATTAATATAACACACACAACTTGAGAAGTCTTCCACACAGAGCATTCATTCAAAATGATGTGATTAGACTTTCAGTTTTAAGTAATGAAAATATGAATTTCAATTTTGGGCAGTCATATTTTCATAATGTACTGCATCCTGACTGTAGTGTAAACTGAGAAATCTGAAAAATTCAAAAAGAGATTAGTAAATACGCATTTAAATAACTACAAAAGATCAGATTTTATTTGGTATCGTTCGTAAGCCTAAGGTTGAATAGTGGCACAACTGACCTCACACCTGCTATTTAAACGGAAATAATAACCTTGACAGGGATTCCAATATGTTTCAAACTATGGATGATATGAATTCTCTTTAAGGCATTTTTTAGGACATTTTTATGAGCCTGTTCCATTTTAGATTTCAATTCTTTATTGAGTTTAATCAATTTTTGTTTTACTTCCAATTTTTAGATATATTTTGCAGAAAATTCATGTTTATTTATGTTTTAGTGTCAGAAATTTTGTTGCACTTTATTTCAATATTTTTGTACACTTAAATTACAGGACCTCTTAAGACTATTTTTATTGTCTAAGCACAGAATTGAAGAAAAACTCACAAATATTTGTTTTTATAAATATTGCATAAATCTATTTTTTAAATATAAAATTGTTGTTGATCTAAGAAAATTGCAGTAAATTCTTGCTTTTGTTAAACACTGACATTGGACCAATTTTTCTTCAGTAATTTTTCTCAGGGAGTTTCAATATATTGATTGAAGGAACCGTTTTGGTGCAGTGCAATTCAGTTCCCTCAAATGAAGGTGGCGAGAGCATAGGGAGATAGGACTACTCTTGGGCTTAAGTGTTTGGGCAGATCAAGATTAGTTAAATAGCATCCCAACCAATTTGTAGTAGTTCCAACGTTATTAGCATGCAAATGTTTAGCAAAATCACTAATATTTGATAAAAAATCAGTCAGTCTAGAATTCAACACATAGTCACTATGCGAGATTAGTTCTCGAATCAGAAGTGATTATTTCGAATCGAATATTGAGGACGAATCAGGATGCTTTGTTCTCATCAGTGTATTAAGTAATCAGCTGAATTCAAGGCTTTGTTTTTCACGTTGAGGCATCTCCATAAATATCGGAAATTTCCTTAGGACAGTAAACTTACATGTAGTATGTCACCAAGTTGAAATTTCTTCTGATTAAACTCTGCACTTCTAATGCATCTATTCTCAAAGCACTCAAACATACATTTTTAAATTCAAAATTCATAAATATTTTGGCTCTGCAATAAACTAGGTACAAAAAAAGCTGGACAAACTAGACACTGTAAATTTTGGAAAAAATTTTATGCTTGTTATTCATGATCTTAGCAAGTTTCTTCATTGTGTTGTTGAAAACACCTAGTTACTGAAACCAATTGATCTTCTATATGTTTAATTCAGACACATAAACCTGACACCTACCAAAATATCTTTCAACTAATACACACAGACTGATGCCATTTTATGTTCATTGCCGACTTTAACCTGTTCTGGGCTCAGAGCAAAATATGACCAATAAGTAAAACGAAAAACTAATGGTAACTAAGTCTATGTCATCATAATGTGTGTTTCACTTCTCTATTCGTTTGTAGAAAACTGTTTTAATTTATATTTCCACATACACTTTATTGAGTTACTTCATAGCTATTAATTTTATTATTAGTGCAAACAAAAGTAAAAAAAGTTAAAATTGAAATAAAGTCATTTTTGTTTAAATAGTTAGAAATTTAATTTTTTGATGCATATGCATACATATTTTAAAAATTTTAAGGTCAAAATTTTACAACATTTAGGATTGGTAAAAAAATGTTAAAATTTTCTTTGAGGTCAAATTTTTAGTTTGAATTTTTTGGAAGAGAAACAATGTATGAATGATTTTCATAAGAACCTCCTTAAAACTGTGCAATACGAAACTTAATTTTTAATAGCAGAATACCTGAGAAAATTTAAATGTTTTGTACTTAAATTGTAAACAAAAGTTTAAAGGGGAGGAAGCCTCTACTTATAAATCTATAACGTCATTTCCAATTCATTTAGCTTTTAAAAATATAAATTTCTTGGTTACAAAAACATGGGAAAATATCACTGCACAATAAGTTAGAGCAAACATATAATTATTATTTTAATACTTTGCCAATGTTTATAAAAATGTAATTATTAAGGGTGCCATTGCTTGGAGAGCAAAAACTGTTCTCAATGAGGCAGTAATGCAAAAGTTAGTGCAAAACACAAATTACTATCAATTGAATTGAAATTATAAAGTGCTTTGAGTTTGAATCAACCTTAATTTAGAATGCTTTGCCGAAAATTGAAAACTATAGATTACATGACTTAATGAATAATTGGTTCATTAAATCTTACAGAATATGGGTTGCTGAAAATAGCATGCGTTCTCCTGCTTCTATGGAATGATTCTTATTAATGTTAAAATACATGCATAAGACAATAAAATAATGGGAAGTTCTGTACTGGTGCTTCTTACTAACTAGTTGATTATGTTTAGTATAGAATTCACGAATTTTACAAAAGCTTAAAAATCTTTAGGTCAATTTTTAGCTAAAACATTACGCTTTTAAGTAAAATAAGTCAAAATTTTTGGGTCAAAATTTCGAGTTTTTTAGGTCAATAGAAGAAATACTGGTTATTTGTTAACCAATATTAAAATAGTATTAAATAACTAAACAAGGAAACAAGGAAAAAAATTCTGTATTTGAAATATCTAAATTTTGTTGTTAATTGATGCCATTTTGCTCATTGTAGTTTGTGCAATAATTTGATAATCATGTTAACTGCAAACATCAGAGTAAGAGAGCATTGAAGTGATTCATCAATTGTAGGGAACATTGCAACACTCAATCAAGAGCAGTTTGATTGAGCAGCATGTGTTAAACCTAAGCACACCAATGTCAGTTAATTGCATAACTTGAGGATATATTACAGATACATTTGGTTACATGCAAGATATACTAACAGTTGAGGGGTCAGTACTACTGATGATGAATTAGACAAAACAGTTACTTTCAGCAATAGTCTTTTATAATGGAAATAAATAGAGCTTTCAATGAGTGTACATGATTTCACAATAAGGATACAATATTAAACAATACATTCTAAGATTGAAAAAACAAGCTGAAAGATAAATGCACATACCAACTTAGATAGACTAAGGTATGGTGAACTGTAGCAGCCAAAGCTTATGCTGTTTTGCAGACTTTGTTCTTATTGCACTGGGTCTACATTTGCTAATCCCTTCCCTTCACCAATTTTGACTACCTTCTAAGGTCACATGCTTTCAGAGAAATAAGGGAAAAGGAATTGTTGTTATGAATTATTAAATCAATATCTTTAAGCAAAATTTCTTTGTTAAGTTTTGAGTAATAATAGGGACACAGTGTTTGAAATCCAGATGTAAATTTGAAGTATTGAATGCAAATGACATTTGTCCAGAAGAACTGCTAATATTGTGCATTCCCAGCAAGACATTAAATTATAACTAAGTTATCTCCTGAGAAGAAACACTCAATAATTATAATTCAGTGCCAATTCATTTCTGGACAAAAACTTGTTGCTGCAAGCGTAAGAACACATGGAGACCATAATAGTCATGTATGTATTAGTAAAAGACATGACATGACAACCTAGGCAACATAGTACCATGTGTAAACTACAGAAGACATGATATGATGACTTTCAAACATATGCTCACAGTAAATGATATTACATTAGTAATATTATTTTTGATGAGTGTACTAATATATATGTCAAAAACCAAAATAGTAGTATACTGCAATTATGAAGAAATTCATATTTCTCTTCCTGAATTTAAAACCATCAACTAATCTAATTCTCCATACAGTATTTATAGGAAATTTGTACAATGTTAACATGTACCTCTTTTTTATTTAGTATTATTTCTACGGTTGAATTTCTTCTGCTAATCTTTATGCAATGTGTTGTTTTTGGCTATCCATTAGCTATGCAATTTCAGTTAAAACTTTTTATCAAATCTTTCCATTCTAATTGATATAAAAACAAGTTAATCAAAAATTAATTAAATAAATTGTCTTTTTCTTTTGATTGACAGCAATTATGTCACACTACCATTAAAAATAAAGAAATAAATTTTGAGAAAAGCATTGAAATAATTTTTTTAATTTAGAAGGAGAAGATTCACCAAATTTCAAAATTTCAGAGTTAATAAAATTGGTCTTGAAATGCTTAATTCCAGGAAGAACAAGGAATAGCTGTACAATAATTTTATTTCTTATTCTCTTTTTATTCACAGGTGGAATTGCACTACTACTTTTCTATAAAATAGATAAGCTATTACAAGAAGTGCCTGAAGTATCTTCATGTTATCAAAATTATCACTTAATTCTTCATTTTTTAAAATTTCTGGATGTCTTATTTTGGAACAGTCTTTTCCTTATATTTTTAGTTCTGTTTTATTATTCAGGAAATACTCTTTTCAAAGACTTAGAACCATTTGATATGTCTCCATTTACTCCTCTCCAAAATGGAAGGCCATTTCCAGATGTTATGTTCAATTTGGTAGTTACACAATTGAATGATATTACTGGCTATGGTAAGTTTTCAGAAATTCTTTTTAAATTGACTTAATAAGCAAGTTAATATATATTTGTGGGAAAACTTAGGGATTAGGCCTATGCTATTTAATGAACTTTTGATGCTAATTTTTATAAGGCAACTGAAATCCTTCATTTAACATTCAACTTTACCAAAAAATATTGTTCAGATGAACTCAAATTTGTGACAAAATTTGTTCATTTAAATAAACAACAATTGAGAAAGAAGTTTTTCAAGTAAAACCTTATGTATATATCAACACTTAATTAAAATAACTCATTCATCAAATTATTCTAGTGCCATAAACTAAAACAATTAGACTTTGTGAGTAATAAAATAGCAATTACCAGCTCTGTTGATTTATAAGTTAATACCAACATTGTTTTGCAGCTAGTGGAAGAAATTTCCAGGTAAACAATCCTAATGTTCATTTCATCATTATTGTATATCCTTGATTATCTAGCCTATACTAAATGGATGACAATGGAAAATAGGCTAAATAATGTGAAAAGGCCAGATAATCCAAATCATATATTTCTATGAAATATAGCTCTTAATAATACAAAAAAATTAAGCATAAAATCACACAAATCCAGAATTTTGGCCATTATTTAGCAATATCTCTGACTGTCACAATATGTGACATCATTATAAAAAAACATGAAATGTTCAACTAGAGCTTTGCAATGTCAGATACTGGTTTAAAAAGGAGGTTGGCATTTCACTCAGCTAATTGAAAACCAGATAAACAAAAAAAGAATAATCAGGAATGCACTTTAATACGCAATAATTATGAACCCTCTACTGGAAATATCCATTAAATACAATTAATTTAATAGATGATCAAAAATATAACTTTTATGAGATGAAAAATATATGTTCAACAATACCCATTGTCAAGAAACAAAGAGTACCATTAGAGAAAAATGATGCTATTCACTTTTCTATTTCCTGCAATATGGTGTGATTTAGGTTATACCATTAGAATAGGAAGATATTATATATATATATATATATGTATATATATATATGTATTATATTGCATTATAGAAATTTCTGGGTATACCTGAAGATTTAATCTTACTTTAAGTTAAACAGAAAATCCAGCAGAGTACTATAAATTCATGAAACAATAAAATATTAAAAAATACAATCAATAATACTAAATGAATTTAATATATAAACAGGTTAAATTTAAAAGGAATATGTTGTGGTTGAATTGTGACATTATCCATAAAAGTGACCAATTTGTAATTTATATTAATAAAAATTGCAGTTAATATTTTATTCAAATTATTATTTATAATTGTAAAATTGTAAAATATTTTGATAAGTGGTCTGGGGATAAAGAGTAATTAGTTCATGTCCCAGCAGAATATAAATGCACAGACCTCAGTGAGAACACATAATCAAACTGATCCAGTTGTACCTAAAATACAATCAATAAAAATAATGTGTTGTACATAAAAAGCAAGAAGTGATGACTACATCACACTAAAAAACTTTAACCTGAAACTTAGGAAAGGAAATCTGCACATTGTAAATCAATATAATTGCTTATTTTATTAATTAGTATTGCTGAACTTTTATAATTAGAAATCTTGCTTTCATGTATTGAGAACTCATTTAATTTTTTTAAAAAGCATACAGGTCAATTTATTAAGCATTTAAGTTACTTTTCTTGTTAAGCAATGCTAGTTGCTTCCTATTGAGTTTTATTGGGAGGTATTGTTTCTTCTCTTCTATGTGATCACCCTGCCTGGTAGTTGGTCATGGTGATCTTGTCTTCTTATTCTTCTTTGTAGGTTTGTTGACTGCTGCAACCTCACATCCAGTAAATAACAATCAATTGTTTGTTGACATATTCTTCTTCTTGTATTTGTGGAGTGCCTTTAGTCCTTAATCAACCTGCCTGTCCAGTAGTTGTCATTCAGGTGTTGATTTTCTCCTTCAAATCCTTCTTCTAATGTTACTCAAATGCTGTGTCTGATTATTCATTAATTGATGATTGGACACAAGTGTTCTTCTCTGAACTCTTCTCCTCTTGCTTGAAGATACATTTTCCACTGTTGATTTCATCCTTTCTAAACTCATTTAATAATTTAATATCCAATATTTCAGGGTCCTATTTCAGTTTATTTTTCACTGCCCATTGTTGCATTATTCTTTGTTCAATGTTGTTATTGCTCAGTATGCATGTGAACTCCTCTTTAAATTCTCCACATACACTATCTAAGTTGTTCATCAATGTATATGTATTACTATTATCTCATTTAATTTCAAACTCAGCGTTCTATATCAGTAGTTGCCCTTTTTAAATTTTGGAAATGTAACACCCTACTGTTGTCTAGTTGATAGTCATTCTTTGGTAAGACTTTGTGTATGGTATATGGCCCATAACATAGTGCTCATAATTTACACACTTGGTATACATTGTGTTTGTGTTAGCATGTATGCATAGCTTCTGTATCATTTCTTATGCAGTTGTCCAAATATATTCTTGTTAAGCAACATTAGTTGCTTCCTATAGATCTTCTACATTTCTTGAAAAACATATTTTTGCCTATTGCTCTGTCAATATCACAGCTATCATCATGAAATTTTGCAGGCTTATAGAGCTCGGCAAGTTAAATATTCTAAATCTTTTACAAGCTTGAGCATTTTAAAATTGCGCCCTCTAGCGGGAAAATGATTTTTTTATTGTCATTGATGATATTTGGAGAGAACTCACCCAAAAAATAGATAATAGAATTTGAAAATTAAAAGTTTTTTAAATTCCCAGCATTTTAATTAGATAATTTTACTGAGAAAATTTGTTTTTCAGCATGTTTAGCTCTAAGATCATTGTTGGCTTAGCTTGGTTGGCCAGAGCCAGACAAATTTTTCAGAGAAAATATATTTTCTTTAATAACTTTTGATATAATGAAGCAGTTTTGAAAGGAGATTCTAAGTTTTTTGCTCTTGTCCCACTATGCAAAGCTTTAAAAATTTTAACTTTGAGATATTTGCAGTAATACTAGAAATAGCATTCAAAAACAATTTTCCCAAAATTTTCCTGTCAATCTTCCATAATGGGAAATTTTCTCTTTTAGATATGAATATTGTAGGATGGACTAGTAATTGTTTAAAAATTATAGCGATTTTTTTGAAAAAAACTATAAAACTATATTTTGTTTTCAATTTCATTAATCTTTAACATTTAACATTTTGTTTAGTAATATTTCACTTCATATTAGTACACACCTATAAACTTGCAAAATATCAGTGTTTTTTTAGATGTATATTGTAGATGACAAAAATGGATATTACAGATAAACCTTGAAAATTCATTTACAAATTTTCTCCAATTTATTTCACTGTGTTATTTAATTTGTCAACTTCTTTGAGATTTCACTGTGGTTATTGAGTATACTGAGATTTCTGGGTTTTGAATAATATAAAGTTTTCAGAGCATTGACTACTACTTCTCAGTAACAATTGATGTTTCTACATTGATTAAAAAGTGGAAAATGTGTTTCTATCATTAAATTTCTAGGTTTAGAAGCCCTCTCACTGTCATTCTTTTAAAACTGCTCTTTAACTACGGTTTAAAATGAAAAACAAATGTAGTATTCAGATTCTACATGTCTGAAATTACTTGAAAATGTCAATCTCTTATCCTTTAAGTCAATCTAGAGGTTGCACTGTGAAATTTTCTGAAATGCCTTAATTTTCATTTTGAATGTGCCCTAGATTTAAGAGATCTGATTTTTAAAATCAATTCCAAAAACGAATTTTTGTTTAAAATTGCTTATTCTACCTAAATTTGATGCTTCTGAGTTGATGTATGGTACTAAATTTTTACTTTGAGCTGCCATTTTAATGTAAATTTAAGAATTATATGCAATTTTTCTCAGTATTGGAAAAACAAAATTTGCAATATTGACATTAAAACTGCTCTTTTGAGACTTTTTAAAATGAAAAAATGACTTCATATTCAGAATTTGAATCTCTAAATTTATTTAAAAATGTTCAGATCTTATTTTTTAAGTTGATCTAGAAGTCACTTTGTGAAATTTTCTGGAATGCCTTAGTGTCATTTTCAATGTGCCCTAGCTTAAAGGCTTCATAAGTATATTTTTGTTCTAAAACTGTGGTTTATATCTTTTTTAGGACCTTCTGAATCTATTGGCAATAGTAGATTTTGGATTTCAGCAATCCTTGCTTTGCATTTTAATGAAATAATTTTAATAGTGAATGAATTTTTTAAGAAACTAATTTCATCTTATAGATTTCCAATTTGCCATTTCAATATTGTTTTAATTGAAAAAATGAATTCATATTTGGATTCTTCATGCTTGAATTTAGGTGGATATGTTTTTAGTAGTTGCTAAGCTGCAATTAGATTTGTGCATATCATTTTTTACTTAATGTGACAGTCTATGGAAGTTTGATCAATGCTTCTTTCACAATTTAATGAAATAATATAAAAATTGTTTGAAATTCAAAAAAACAGTTATTTTGTTAGATAGATTTATAAATTCCTATTTCAATATTGTTTTAATTGAAAAAAGGAATTGATATTTGGATTGTAGGGGTTTAAAATTAGTTATAAATGTGTTAAGAGGCATTGTTATATTTTCATTTATTTTGATTGTCAATGTATGGATGGAGGAAATGGTGTAGTTCAGAGCACATGGACCTGACTGTGAAAAAAATGGTTTCCTTTTCTTAAAGAGGAAGCATAATATATTATAAAGATAGTGTAGCATCATCCAAAAAGCAACTAAGCTGCTAAAGAAGAACAACGTCGAATGATTAACATTAATTGATTAATTGATTGTAAAATTTAGTTATTGATCTTAGTTATTTTTGTAAGATGCAACTAAGCTTTAATATTGTTCAAATTAAGAAAACTTGTTAGCCGATCAAGATAAATTTGACAAATTAAATTGAGCGAAATAACGCTTACGTAGGAACAGCCATATTGGCAGACGAATCATTTGAAATTTAAAATCCGCAGGTACTTTTGTAGAAATTTTATAAATAGCATTGATTCAACCATAATTTTGATGAACAATAAATTCTTCGGAGTTTATTTAATTTTCATTTCTACTCTTATCTGGTTTGATTATTTAATAAAATGTGCAGCTAGGCAAGTTGTGTTTAGTAGTGGCTGGAATCCAACACGGGATCGATTCTAGGGTCTTTGTGCCAGTCACGAAAACGCACCTATGTTATGGTTAGGAGTTTTTCGATTCTTGCCTAGTCTGACTATCGATCAATACATGTATGAAATAATCAATGCCTGAAACGACTGGATAGTCGACACTTAGGGATATATATATATATATTCTTAAATGTAGGAGACTCAACTATAATTGACTTGATAAACGACCTTACATGTAATGCTATTAAATGTAGGTGTAGGAAACTGCAATCTTATTATTT
>CABFPE010000116.1:1259819-1278574 GCA_900660155.1 Hofstenia miamia | reverse complement strand
TATATATATATATATATATATATATATATATGTTAATTTGAAGAAAAACTATATTATGGTCATCATCAGTTTACAATTGCGTAGAAAATACTAATTTACAATATACTATTAGTTTATTACATTACATACACTAAAAAATTTTTATTTCATTTTTTCAAAAATTCTTTATTATGTTGTTTTATAATTAATGCCTCACAAATCTTAGTGTAGGTAGTTCTCATGACTATTTAGAAATTTGTTTTCTTCAGTTCATAATAGTTGTTGAATATTTCGGTTTTTAGGTTGCCGTTTAGATGTTCTTTAATTCATATATATATATATAAACGGATACCATCCATTTAAGATTTAATTAACAGTTAGTAGCCTTTTGGAGAATACGTTAAGCTCCGGATCTGCTCATAGTGAGCATGTGTTTCTGGTTGAAGTCTTGATCTTAATTGATTAATGGCATAATTTGTTCATTTAGGAATGATGTTATTTAACATATAGTCTTCTCCAATTCTTCTCCAATTCTCCAATTTTATTTATTTTACTAAAAACTTGTTCATTAGACTTTCTTATCAAAGTTCTTATCGAAGTATATTTTTCTGGAATTTATCTAAACAATCTTGCAAATATCCGGAAGCTCCACCCCAGACAGAACAAAAATATGTTAACATTGAAACAACTAGGGACATATGTAAGATCTTGGGTTTTTTTCTTTAAAGCCTAATCTTTTCAATTTTAAGATTACAAAGAGGGGTTGCTTTCTTTGCAACTTCATGAATATGATTAGCAAATATCAATTTTTCATCCAAAATAACATCCAGGATTTTAATATTATTTATTCTTTTTATATTAAGTTCTGGAACATTGCATTTTCTAAAAAAGTATTTAATTGTAAGTTCTTTTTATAACAATTCTCTAATTTTTCAGAGTAATAGTTGCCATGTGGTCTTTATCACAAAAGCCAAAAATTAAAAGGGAATCATCCTCTGCAAATGCTGATATAGAACAAGAAATTTGTTTGTAAACATCATTTATAATATTGAAACAAATTGGGCAATTAATTTTACCTTGTGGAACTCCAACATCAGTAGTAAGTAATCTAGAGTAAATATCACCAAAACTTGTAAAATGATACCTGTCTTGAAGATAATGAATGCACCAATTAAGAATATAAGCATTTAATTAAGGATTGAAATTTTGAATACCATCAATAATTGCAAAATGATCCACAGTATCGAAAGCTTTTGAAATATCTAAAGCAACTCATCTGAAATAGTCAAAATGTTCTTTATACCCCCAATATCATATAATATTTTAATTAAAGTGCTTTGCTTTGAACTTTTGCTCCTGAACTCAAGTTAACAAAGCTAATTGGTAACTCAAATGGGCAAAAACTAATTGGTTTTTGATATGATCGTTCAAAAATTGAGATTTTATCAATAATAAATTGAACATAAAGGTTCAGCAACATAACGAGCTGCATATTTAAATACCCAAAATAGCAAGCCTTGATATTCAGAGGAAGTTTTTATTCTTGACAAATAATAATATACTTCATGGAGTTAAAGGAAAGGTATTTCATCATTTGCAATTTCAAATGCAACTTGATTTATTTTTGAAGTTTTGGAAAAAGAATTAAAGTATTCATTTATATCATCCATTATCGAATTAACCCTAAATGTCTCATTATTCACTTAAAGAAACAAACCAAAAAAATCGAGACAAATCACTCAATGTTTTTAATGTTGTAGATNAATTGGTCACACAAATGGGAAAAAACTAATTTTTTTGATATATGATCGTAAAAAAATCAAAGAATGAATGGGCGTAATTTATATATATGTATAAAATGTTTTATTTCTTTAGGACTAGAAATGTTTGAAATAGGCTATATATTAGGTTTTTTCTTTTTTAAAAAAAGAGAGATTTTATAAAAAATAAATTAAACATAAAGGTTCAGAAACATAGCGAGCTATATATATAAACACACAAAATAGCAAGCCTATATATAGAGAGGATTTTTTTTTTCTAGACAAAAAAAAATATACTTCAGGGAGATAAAAGAAATGTATTTCATTATTTGCTATTTCAAATGCAACTTTATTTTTTTTTGATTTTTTAAAAAAAGAAATAAAGTATTTATATATATCATCCTTTATCGAATTCACCCTATATCTCTCTTTATTCACATAAAGAAACAAAAAAAAAAAAGAGAGACAAATCACTCTATTTTTTTTATTTTATATATTTTAATAGTGTGTTTTGCTTGTATGTTAGATATATAAATTATCTCTCCAAAATAGACTTTTGTATTTATGTTTATGATTTTTTTATATATAAAAACAGAACTTCACGCGTGAGTTGAACAAATTCTCTCGTCAAGAAAAAAATTCCAGGACTCTCTAGTTAAATAAAGCTGATGTTTTCTTTAAAAATGCTATCTAATAATGAACAGAGAGGTTTTATTTGTGTGTGTATATAAACACACAGTAGGCAATTGGTATGTTTACAAATATTTTATATAATTTATAAATCAGAGAGATTTACTTGCTATATATAACGAAAAAAGTTCACTCCAAAGATACAATTTTATATGGTGCATAGATACATAGATACAGAGAGCTCTTATATACAGATTTTTTCCCACGACTGAACACACATTCTATGTTCAATCGCTCTATTACTTTATTCATTTTTTTTTATATAAAAAGACCACTTGACCCACGCGAGTGATGTGCATAGATGATCTATTAACTTCTTCGCACTACTGTCGTGTACATACATTAACTTTTTTGTAAATTATTTATATATATATATATATTAATAAATATATTTATGCTAACTGTCACGTGATTTGCAGATTGAGATTTACGAAATTCCCAGACTATATTTGCTGACTGGTATAACGAGAGACACATCTCAATGTGACTGGTCTTGACCTGTGACCAGATTCAGTGCGTGACCGATGCGGAACTGTCTGGTATGGTGGTCAGTACCAACCAGCTTCCATCTCTGGTTATGACAATTGCCAAAACCACTTATTACTAAATCTAATAATCATCTCTCAAGCATCTAATGCTTCTGTCTCCAAATATAATCAAATGTGTTGCATTGAATGACGTCATCTAGAAACACTAAATCATGTTACTCAAATCAACTATCGCTATTCATCGGGTAACATCCAAGTGCCTGGGATTCATGAAATCACTGTTGGTTCGTAAGTAGCAATGAAATATGAAAGATGGATTTCACTCATGACATATGTGAATTTATCAAAAAATATGCAATTGATTAAGACGAATAGAAGAACACACAATGTTGTTAATCAATGGGTTAAATTGATGTTCAATAAATCTGAATTTTGCTCCTTGACTACAAATATCAATGACCCATCATGTTGTAATGAATCTTCAATTGCCAACAAAAGATTATATCACAAAGAAATCTTTTGAAATCATTAGTAGTTTGAATTTGGATTTCAAAGAACACCAGATTCGTTTTTCTCATGCTCTTCACAATTTTTGCTCTTCTTGATATGCCTGTAAAAGACCTTCGTGTGAAGCTCTCGAAAAATATGGTGAAGTTTGTGGGCATGACAATATATGAAATATAATTAACCAAACATAGAAGGACAAAGCTGGGAAAGGGAATAATACTTGAATGATTTTTTTCTGAATTCATTAGTGTGCTGTATTACTAAAATTTTGCAGAAAAGACCGCATGTTCTTCTCATGCCTTTGTGGAATTTGACACTACATAGCACCATGTGCAAATTTTACAATAGTCAGCATTGCGCCATTTACTAAACATTATCTTCCATGAAATATTCCAATTAATCTTGAGATATAATACAACATAGATATACATAAGTGTTTTACTAAAGTTGGCATAGGATAATCATAAATGCAATTTATAATTTTTAGTTTCTCTTCAAATTTTTATAAGATATCTTCACCATAACATGGAAGCACACCTATCCATAGAAATGGACCAATCCTACAATTACCAAATTTGCTAATGTGTTTGGAAAAGCAGTTTGAGAATATCCGCATTAGATCGTGTTTTAAAGATTTTGCAAACTCATTTATTCATTTATGCTGTGGTTACCATATACAGTAGTAGTAGTAGTATGACATGGGCAGAAGCCCGTGGCACAATGGACCTTTTGACCTTGGCGGGCATGTCTTGCATATTTATGATGTAATTGTGGAGTTTGGCTGTCTAGTGATGTAAGGTGGCCTATCTCTGACGTCATTGGATATGTTGTTTTGTTGGCAAACAAAATTAGTTTGCAATCTATTGTTTGAAATGTAACCAATATTTGTATACACAATTTTCCAAATCCCATGAAATTAGAATTGTTGCAATTTATTGTTCAAAATGTAATAATTCTTCCATTCATATAAAATGATCAATTTTTAAAAACCATTGAATTTCTATATGCGGAAATTTCACGTTTTCGGAATTACATTTTATGGGTAATTTTCTTTGATAAAAGTCGTAATTAATATTCTTAAACAAAAATATTTTTTTTAACATTGAGAAAAATACATGTTTCACAGACGACACATATGTCAAATGCAAAAATAAAAACTTTCTTAAAAAGTTGAATTGATAAATATTTTCAAGTAAAAATAATTTTTAAAATAAATACATGCTTTCACAGATGCATACTCTCATCATACAGCGAAAAGGAACATTTATAAATAATAAATTTATTTACAAAGAAAATATAAATGCACTACTAAATGATAAAGTTCATATAGCGAATTTCATCTACAGTTCAATGAACAATGATAATATTCGTCAAACCTTCATGTTGATATGGGAATGCTGTAGGAAAGAAACGCAATGTGTATTTGCATGTTATGAATTTCACACAGTGGTATCTAAATTAATTGTTAATAAACAAGTCAAACGAAGTGATAAATCACAGGGATAAAATACATGACAAATAAAAGTTTCAACAAATGCAATAAAAAATTAGCATTAACAAACAAACGACATTTGTATTTATGATAAAGTATATAATTAATTTAACATCAGAGAGTAAATTCGCCGCAATTTGTTAAAATAAAATTGATTACGTTTTTAAAAGAAATATCTGTAAAACTTGACAGGAAATAATATTTTAAAAAGTGTTAATGTCTGCGATTTAATTATAAAAAAACTCACCAAAAATGTTTGAAATCTTTCAGCATAGTTCTTTCAGCAATGTGAAATTCTATTATACCAACTCTTTACATTCATATGCATAGAAAGTTGCATGCTTTCATAGACAATGTCAACATTACGTAGTTTTATCTATTCTCATTGCTCAAATGTCAAAATGTAATAAATTTTTAAATTTTAAAAGATGGTACAGCCATGTAAAATTCCATTATGCCGCTGCATGTACAAATTTGTACTTCTTCACAGACAAGGTCAACATTACGTGGTTTTATCTATTCCCATTGTTCAAGTGTCAAAATGTATCCAATTGTAAAGATTGTTATCTACCAAACCTGAAATTCAAATCATTTTAACAATTTTCACAATTAAATAAAACACATTCAAATCATATAAAACTATAATTTTTTCACAAATTGGAAAACAATCTCAATTATTACTACAACATGTTTTTCCCAATTTATAAACGTATGTAAATGAAAGATGCTACAAATCAAAATATTAATAAAGTAAAACGATTTATTAATTCACTGTACCTGGCAGAAATGAAATAAACATATTTTCAATACATTTTTTTCGTTTAATTCAAGAATAAATTATTTGCAAATAGGAATTTTTATATGAAACGTTTCAAGATTGTTGATAGAATGTTTTGCTATTTATATTAGTATTGTAAATTGGTTGTTAACATTTATTGATACAATACATACAAAACGTTTAAAACTATTTATTTTTATTTTAAGAAATTGCTTACATTTTAAAATTTCATTGGTGTCTTTTGTATTAAGAATTAAATAAATACCGGGTCTATGACTTTTCCATATTTTTAGACTTACATTTTTTCCGACGTTTTTCCTTTCCTTGTTTGCCAACAAAACAACATATTCCAATGACGTCAGAGATAGCCCACCTTACATCGCCAGACAGCCAAAGTCCACAATTACATAATAACTATGCCAGACATGCCCACCAAGGTCAAAAGGTCAATTGTGCCACGGTCTTCTGCCCATGTCATACTACTAATAGCAAAAAAACTTGAAATGACTTTAGAAAACTGCATATTTAGTGTTTGAGCTATTTAATATTTGATATTAATTAGTAAATTCATATAAATGAGCACAACTCTAGTATTTGATAAGTATGGAGCAAATAAAATTGCTTACACCAAAGAAACAAAGAATATTTCAATATTTAGTATTTTCAAATTTCATTAATCAATTTCCAAAAATAATGAATCATTTCAAGTAATTTTTCCTTGACTGTAGGTTATGGACCAAAGTAAGTTCATTTTCACCTTCTATTTAAAATCTTTGATAATATAATACTGTTAATGTACAAATACCCTGAAGCATAAGTGCATGATTGAACTAAATTATGGAAGCATTTCTAAGAAGCAAATAACACTTTGTTAGATATCCAAGAAAGTATTTACTGAATACCTTGTTTTTCCCTTAACCACAACCACTGAAATATATGAAAATTTAGTTTCGTTTTTGCTTTGTTCCCAATTCACATCCACACATTATCTAGCTCAATTTGGTGTTGACAATGTGCTTTTAAAAAATATCAAGTTTCAATTGTAATTGTATATTACCGTCATCTTCCCCTTTGCCTATCCAACCTGCATCCATTGTCATGCAGTAGAGCAATGCAGGTGTTGTATTTCTGATACCAATACCCACTTTAAGATTTTCATAGGTCACCAATCCCCAGAGAAGCCTCACCTGTGCAATAAAAATTGCAACTTAACAATTGCCAATACCTGTAGGTTCAATTAATGCAATTAATGCATTATGAACTCTAAACTAGAACACAATTGCAAGAACCATACTAATTTAAAAATTAGCCATAGTTGTTGTGAGTGACCTATAAGTTGTTGATGTTGTCATCTAACATAATAATAATAATAATTAATAATTAATAATTAATAATAATAAGAGTAAAAGCAAATTTATTGCTCAATGAATACAAAATTCTAACTAACACATGACCAAAGAAAAATAAATAACTACAAATTAATAAGTACAATATATAATAATATAATCAATGTTTGTGTGAATGTTTGTGTAGGTGGTCAATGTTGGATGTATGTTTCGAATGCATGAAGTGTACTACCATCCCCTAATGTATATTGTTTTCTTAGAAGAGACTGCTTCAATTTTTTTCTAAATTTTTTATAGTTTTTTTCTATTCACGTTTCATAATCTAAATTATTCCACAATATAATTGATATGTGATGAAAGCAATTGGAATTTTTATCTAAAGACAGAAATTTTTGGGATCGCTCACTTAATTTAATATAGTCACTAAGAAAAAGGAGAGATGTTTGTAAAGATTTGAATTTAAATAAGATAGATAGCATATGCAGATGAATTTGGTAAAACGGAGATAATATATTATATTTATTACAATATACTGATGCTTCATCATGCTTTTGTGCAAGGTTTAGAGTTTTTATGGACCAATTAAATGTCTTTGATAGGGGTCAATACTGGAGGTCACTAAGGAGTTAAGGAAGATAAGAACTGAGAGTGAAGGAAAGAAGGTATACCAGAGTAGGATGGAATCAGAGAGACAAACAAGGTATAGGCAGAAAGCAATGCACAGAAAAGTGTGACAGAGAAGAGAGCAACAAGTGGTTAAGGAAGGCAGGACCGAACAGAGAAACAGAAGCACTGATAATGGCAGCACAGGAGCAAGCAATAAGAACAAACTGGGTGAAGAAGCATATAGACAGAAGAGTAGAAGTAAGTGATAAGTGTAGGGTATATGTGGAAGCACAACCTAGAGGGTCAATACTGGAGGTCACTAAGGAGTTAAGGAAGATAAGAACTGAGAGTGAAGGAAAGAAGGTATACCAGAGTAGGATGGAATCAGAGAGACAAACAAGGTATAGGCAGAAAGCAATGCACAGAAAAGTGTGACAGAGAAGAGAGCAACAAGTGGTTAAGGAAGGCAGGACCTGGTTAAAGAAGGCAGGACTGAAGAGAGAAACAGAAGCACTAATAATGGCAGCACAGGAGCAAGCAATAAGAACAAACTGGGTGAAGAAGCATATAGACAGAAGAGTAGAAGTAAGTGATAAGTGTAGGCTATGTAAGAAAGAGGCGGAGACAGTAGATCATCTGATAGCAGGGTGTGAGAAGTTGGCACAGAATGAGTATAAGTTCAGGCACGACAAGGTGGGAAGAATGGTACACTGGAGTTTGAGCAGGCAGCATGGGTTAGAAGCAGGAGACAAGTGGTATGAGCACAAGCCACAGGGCGTCATAGAAAATGAGAAGGTTAAGATACTGTGGGACTTCAACATACAGACGAGCAAAGTAATAGAAGCATTGAGGCCAGACATAGTAGTGGTAGACAAAGAGAAAAAATTAGGAACAGTGATAGACATAGCAGTACCAAAGGACAGAAATGTAGAAAGCAAGGAGAAAGAGAAGATAGACAAGTACAGGGAGTTGACTTAGTCCGGGTAGTTGTAGGAGCACTAGGAGGAGTAGCAAAGAAGGCAGCATTGTTAGGAACAGCTAGAGTCCTGAGGAAAGCTCTCAGACTCCCTGGGAACTGGTGAGTTCCCCGTGCTGAGAGGGATACAGCATGACGCTGCGAGAAGTAAGAATAATAATAATAATAATAAGAGGAGAATAAAGTGGCAAAGATCAGGACAAGTAAGGCAGTACTGTAACATCCTCTACCAGGCATTATCACTGTCTTTCTACTGTTACTGTATAATGTTAGTCGTGTTATTGTGGGTAGGGATTTACTTGTCACATACTGCTTGACTTGTTGCTTCTGTTAGCTTATGTAACCTAGAATTAACCATTTACTATTTACATCCAGCTCCACTATTCCATCCGATGGTTGAGTGCCACTTCTCAGTTCAATCAACACAATTGATTTGATTACAATATTTTTTAATCATTTTTCTTTGACTTTAATCCCCTCTGCTCAACGTTTTGCAGCTTATTTGAGATTTTATGTGGATGATGCTACACGCCCTCCTCAGCTTGCGTTATTTTCAGCACAGCGTACTTTCTTTCCCAGATGTCTGTCCACATGATATCATTTACTCCAGTGAAAAGCATTAAGGCTCTTGGGTTACGTTCTTCTATCTGTTTTCTAAGATCTTGCAACTGTATGTTAATGGGTCTACCTTGTGGGTAGAGTTAATCTGGCGTTATCATGCCTTCAATGTAGACCCTCTCTCTGTTGTCATTTCTCAGCATTATTTCCTTTGATCTTTTGTAATCATCTCGTTCTATCATAGCTTTTGCTTTTCTTTCTGTACTCACATATGATTTGTACTCATGGAGAAATGTTTTCACTACTTTAACCTCTTTTGGTAGTCTCCATTGTTGGAGGACCATTGGTATTGTGATAGTTTCCAGTGGTGTGCAGATTAGGATTTTTGTTTCTATTTGCCTCTCAATATGTGGATACGGGCCTTCCATTGTTGNNNNATGATGCTACACGCCCTCCTCAGCTTGCGTTATTTTCAGCACAGCTCGTTCTCCATGCACCAAGGCATCCGCCTTTCGAATTATTGACTCAGCCTGTTGATCAGCCCACGAGGTTTTCTCAAATTCGGTTTGTTTGGTCATCTTAAGGACTGCTTCTCTTTCTGTTGTTACTGTATTAGCGTATTTCAGGAATCGTGTCTCTCAAATATCCTCTGCTATCAGCGTGATCTCTCATAGTTCACTTATCTTTTGCGAAAATATTTCGTAATACTTGTGGTACACCTGTATTCCCTTAATGCCTATCATCAATGTCATCTGTGCATCAGCCCTGCTCATGTGGTCCAGGTCTTCTCTTATCTGATTGCCGGGATAGAAAAACATGAATACTTTCCTTAGACTCTGGGTATTTGCCACGTCTTTGTAAAAGAAACTGATGTTATCTTTTACTTCTTCTTCTGTTATGTTGTTATGATTGTTCTTGTTGATCCGCATCATTGTGACGATTTCAACTCTCTTCATGACATCATAATAGCAGTACTTTCTTTCCCAGATGTCCGTCCACATGATATCATTTACTCCGGAGAAAAGCATTATGGCTCTTGGTTTACATTCTTCTATCTCTTTTCTAAGATCTTGCAACTGTATGTTAATGTGTCTACCTTGTGTGTAGAGTTGATCTGGCGTAATCGTGCCTTCAATGTAGACCCTCTCTCTGTTGTCATTTCTCAGCATTATTTCCTTTGATCTTTTGTAATCATCTCGTTCTATCATAGCTTTTGCTTTTCTTTCTGTACTCACATATGATTTGTACTCATGGAGAAATGTTTTCACTACTTTAACCTCTTTTGGTAGTCTCCATTGTTGGAGGACCATTGGTATTGTGATAGTTTCCAGTGGTGTGCAGATTAGGATTTTTGTTTCTATTTGCCTCTCAATATGTGGATACGGGCCTTCCATTGTTGGTGCCATAGCTAGGCCTATCATGGCGGGGTAATTCATTTTGGCTTCTGGAATGGTGTTCCAAAATGCTTGCATTAATCCCCTCTGGCTTAATTTTAGTCATATTTCTTCTTTGATGTTTATTCTTGCTGTAATACATTCAACATCTACAGCTAGTTGGTTGTAAGGTTTTAGTAACTCTTGTAGCTCTGTTTGTGTGAATGCTTCTGTAAACATGAGCTTCATTGTTGCCACCATTTGCTGTTCTCTAATATATTGGAAGTTTCTCTCCTTGATGTCCTTGGCTTCCCTTGTGATTTTGATTTCAACTAGGAACCATTTGTCATCAGTATCTATCCATTGTATTGTCCCTGCTGGGCTGATGTCTCCCCATTTCTCGATGTTTATTCTATTGACTGTTTGCTGTGTTTTCAGAGATAATAGTAATCTCGAGGATGTTAGCAATTGTTCTTTCTCTATCATCTCTGCTTGGGATTTCGTGACCATCTCGCAGACTTCAACTGGTTCCATTATTCCCCCTTGTTTCATCATTTCTGCACTTTGTATGATTTTTGTGAATGTGCACTGCAGGCTGTCTCATTCATAGCATTCTATTTCGCGATCAAGGGTCTTCTGCACGTCTTTCTGTGCTAATCTCAGCTGTGCTCACTAATTTCCGTTTGATAATTTTCCTTGTTGTTAGCCATGGTTGGTGCTCCAGTTGTTTCATCCGTGTTTCAGATGTCGCACCCCACATGTATTTTTTCATTGGCTCATTGAATATCGTGATTTTGCTGGGGCATATCCCGTTTTGTTAGCAATACTTATCACTGACATTTTTCCCATTGGATTTTCATTTATTATCATTCGACTAAGTATCTTCTCTATCGTCTGTACTGGCTTTTCTACTCTATTTGGTGACTCCAGCTTTCCTGTGTGACCTTTCAGTATCCAATTTTTTGTCTGCATATTTATCAGGCTATCACTATCTCATACTTTTTTGCTTTTGCTAACTTGTGCCGGGTATGTCACAAAATCGGGAGTTTCAGTTCTCTTTCTTCAGTTGTAAAAATTGCCAGTATCCATGCCATTGTTCTGTAATGTATCTCTGGTGCATTCTTTTCCTCAAATACTAACTGTTTAAAATCTTTTTTGTGTTAAGCTCATAGGCTTTATTCACCCCTGTTAGTACAATTTCCACGGACTTGTGAAATTTGTATGACGGTGCTTCGATTTTTATCTCTGGCCAACCTTCCTCTACTTTTTGTTGTAGTTTCATGTTTCTCCATATTGTCTGAATTTGTTGGAGATGCTCTTGTCTTTGTGTTAAGCTGTACTTTATGAATAGCATGTTGGCCTTTTCTATTCCATCTGTATCTGACGTTAATTCGATTGTTTTCATCTGTCTGTAGAGATCAATCGCAATGCATGGATCTACCATAATTCTATAAATTTGTGCCCAGTAGTCTAACTGCAGATTGAAACGTATTAACTCTGGGATTGTCGTAGTTTTTGGTGTTCTGTTCCTTTGGAAGATATTTTTGTCTGTCATGCATGTTTCTGTTAAATGTTTGGGGGTGTCTTTGATTGTTGATATTGTGATAATTACTATCCTGACGTTTTGTACTCTCACCATTTCATCTATTTTCTTTTCTAAGTTTTTTGTATACTCTTTTTGTTTTAGTATGTGTATGATTGTGAGGTTTTCTTCATCAATGTTTATTTCTGGTATTTCAGCTATTTTATCTTTGTACGCCATTATAACTTGCATTGTGTCCAGTGTGAACTCATCGTCAAATACAATGTGTACTGTGCTTTGCATGTATGGCCTCTCTAGTGTTTTGTTCATTTCTTGAGGATAGCTTATAATCACATTCACTTTAGGTCTATTGTTTGCGTCAAGCACTATCAGTAAATTCTTCCCTTTGGTTCTTGTGATTTTCCATATATGTGCCTTTGTTTCTGGGGATAGCTTTGCGAACACATTATAATGCATCTTTGATGTTCCCATAAAGTAAGGATGTAGGGTTTCCCCATCGATTTTAGACATCCGTTTTTCTCTCTCTTTTGATTGTACCATTCTTTCTGAAGTAGTTTCTGAGGAGGCGTGTAGCTGGGTCATCTGTAATGGTAATCTGCTGGTGCTTGGTTCACAGTCCATGGGCTGTGAATCTGTGCTGATAGTTTCTACTGATTTGCCCTTGAATCAGCTCACAGTTACTTCTACTGGCACTTGACCAGTTGTGGTTCCAACTGGGATAACATCAGCCTTGAATTGCTTCCGTATCTCCACAGTTCTTCCACCACTTACACCTTCCCCTGCAACTCCTCGTGTCTCACCGCCCTTGAATCAGTGTTGTGGACTTTGGGAGGGAAAGTTGTGCTGCGCACCAGTTTTCTGTGTGCCCTTGAATCAGCCTTGGGGACTACTCGCCAACCTTCCTCTACTTTTTGTTGTAGTTTCATGTTTCTCCATATTGTCTGAATTTGTTGGAGATGCTCTTGTCTTTGTGTTAAGCTGTACTTTATGAATAGCATGTTGGCCTTTTCTATTCCATCTGTATCTGACGTTAATTCGATTGTTTTCATCTGTCTGTAGAGATCAATCGCAATGCATGGATCTACCATAATTCTATAAATTTGTGCCCAGTAGTCTAACTGCAGATTGAAACGTATTAACTCTGGGATTGTCGTAGTTTTTGGTGTTCTGTTCCTTTGGAAGATATTTTTGTCTGTCATGCATGTTTCTGTTAAATGTTTGGGGGTGTCTTTGATTGTTGATATTGTGATAATTACTATCCTGACGTTTTGTACTCTCACCATTTCATCTATTTTCTTTTCTAAGTTTTTTGTATACTCTTTTTGTTTTAGTATGTGTATGATTGTGAGGTTTTCTTCATCAATGTTTATTTCTGGTATTTCAGCTATTTTATCTTTGTACGCCATTATAACTTGCATTGTGTCCAGTGTGAACTCATCGTCAAATACAATGTGTACTGTGCTTTGCATGTATGGCCTCTCTAGTGTTTTGTTCATTTCTTGAGGATAGCTTATAATCACATTCACTTTACGTCTATTGCTTGCGTCAAGCACTATCAGTAAATTCTTCCCTTTGGTTCTTGTGATTTTCCATATATGTGCCTTTGTTTCTGGGGATAGCTTTGCGAACACATTATAATGCATCTTTGATGTTCCCATAAAGTAAGGATGTAGGGTTTCCCCATCGATTTTAGACATCTGTTTTTCTCTCTCTTTTGATCGTACCATTCTTTCTGAAGTAGTTTCCGAGGAGGCGTGTAGCTGGGTCATCCGTAATGGTAATCTGCTGGTGCTTGGTTCACAGTCCATGGGCTGTGAATCTGTGCTGATAGTTTCTACTGATTTGCCCTTGAATCAGCTCACAGTTACTTCTACTGGCACTTGACCAGTTGTGGTTCCAACTGGGATAACATCAGCCTTGAATTGCTTCCGTATCTCCACAGTTCTTCCACCACTTACACCTTCCCCTGCAACTCCTCGTGTCTCACCGCCCTTGAATCAGCGTAGTGGACTTTGGGAGGGAAAGTTGTGCTGCGCACCAGTTTTCTGTGTGCCCTTGAATCAGCCTTGGGGACTACTAGGACGCCTTCTCACTCTACATCGTCTGTTCATCTGTTCTTCATTCTTGTCTCTTCTGCCCTTGAATCAACATCCGGTTTGAGAACTTCTTCGAACTCTCCTTCTCCTGTTTGTGGCTGAGAGCTCCTCAGGTTGTTGGTTTCTGCATACTCTCATCTTCATTGGGGGTGCATCATTTTGCTCTAGTTTCCTAAATGCAGTTAGTAAATTTATATCCCATATTTCAGGGTCATATATAGGTTTATTTCTTGCTGTCTTTACTCTGGGGCAGCACTCTTCAGCTTGAGTCATCATCTCTGATGTCCACTGTATATTCGTCATCAAATTCTTCTTCGTGTAGGCTATCTAAATCATACATATCGTATATAATTTCGTTGCCATTAATTTGGCATATTTTGAATTCAGCATTCTCATCTATCTTCATCTTTTCAATGTCTGCTGTTGCTCTCTTCAAATTTTGAAAATGTAATAGTCTATTATTGTCTAACATATATTCATTGTTTGGTAATGTTTGTGTTATTGTGTGGGGACCAGACCATATCATTTTCAACTTCCAGACTTGGTTAGTGTTTGTGAGTTTAATCTGTGTGAATGCGTATACTTTATCTCCTACTTTACGTGCATGACTGTAGATTTTTTTATTGTAATTGCATTGCTGTCTCACTGCTGATTTTTTTATATTGTGGCACATTGTTTCATGAATCCCTGTTATCTGGTTTTTTAGTTGTTGTACACATGCATTGTCCAACTTTCCACTGTAGTTGGTATATTGCATTGAAAGTGGGGTTGCAGCTTCTCTTCTGAACATGGCCTTAAATGGTGAGACTCCAGTCATTGTGAGCACCAAAGTATTATAATAATATTCAATCATTTCAATGACCTCTCTCCATCTGCTTCCTCCTATCCTTGTCATCGCTACTCTGATTAGCTTGATTAATGTTTGATGGAGTTGCTCCACTGCTCCATTGGCCTGCAGATGATATGCAGTTGTTCATTCACTTGCAATTTCCAGGAGCTTCGCCATTTCCTGAAAAAGTCCACTCTCAAATTGGGGCCCCTTATCTGTTTTGATTGTTTCCATTGGTCCTAGTCACAGTATCTATTCTTTTAAGACTAATTCTGCTGTGGTTTCTGCTGTTGTATCCCTCATTGGGACCATTCTTGCATACTTAGTAAAATTATCCACCATCACTAGTAAATATTGGTAGCCTTCTGCATCCTTTGATAGCATCTCTAGATCTATGTGTACTATTTCATTAGGTTGAGTCGCAATGATTTTTTTAATGGCGCTCTTTGTGTAGGAAAGTGTTGTTTATTATTGAGGAGGCATGTCATGCATTTATTAATGATATCCTCGATTACCTTCCTTACCACTGTTGTTATGAATCTTGCGTTGAATGTTTTCTCCGTATGTGTGATTCCCAAATGGCCTTTCTCATGTATTTTCCATATTAGTTGTCTCTTAAAGTAATTGGGGATCACAATTCGATTGTTGCCAGCTTTGACATATAGTAGTCCATTCCTGTTAGTCTTCCATTTGTAATGTTCGTAATAACCTGCTGTTATTTTGGATAGCATTGTCTGAGGTTCTCTGATCTTCTTTATGATTTCACTGAGGATTACGTCATCTCTTTGTTTTTCTATTATTTCCTGTTCAGATATCTCTTCCCTCATCAGTATTGGTAGTACTGCTTGGCCTTTTTTGTCCACGTTTATCTCTGGCAGTCCTTCATACTCAGTGTGTGGCAGGAACTGAAATTGTTTCTTTTCTCCATCTGTTGTCGCTGCGTCTCTCTGATATTCTGGCAGTGATGTCTAGAAATCCGCGTTGTTGTGCAATGTGCCTTTCCTGTGTTTGATCACAAATGTGAACTCGTTTAGGTATTCAATCCACTGCAATACTATTCCAAACCAATCCCCAGAGAACTTCTTTAACCAGGGCAATCCACTGTTGTCTGTTCATATTCTAAATTCTCTGCCAATAAGGAAGTGTCAAAATTTCTTAATACTCTCAATCAATGCCATCATCCTCACATTAGTGGAGCCATAGTTTTCTTTGCTTACCCTCAGTTTGCTGCTAAAAAACTGGATGGGTACCTTCTTTCCATTCTTTATCTGTCCCAACATTGCTCCAATTGCCACCTTACCCGCATTGCAATCTAATATGAATTTTTTGTTGTAGTCTGGTGTGTTGAGGGAGGGCAGTTTTGCTAGTTCTTATTTGATGTTGTCTAGTTCCTCCTGCTCCTGCCAAGTCCATATCAATAGCACTGATTTCCTCATTAATTTGGTCATCTTCACTGTTTTACCAGCTATATTTGGAATAAAAGGTCCATAATAGTTGAAGATTCCCATAATTCTCTGTACGTCTTTCTTGTTGTTTGGTTTATCTATCTTTTGGATCATATTTCAAGCATTGTCCTTCATGCATATTCTACCCTTCTCTATCTTTCTTCCAAGGAACACTATTTTCTCTTTGAGAATGTCACACTTATTCCCATTAATATGAAGTCCCACATTTTCTAAGATTGTTAACGTTCTTTCCAATTTTTCCAGATGTTCTTGGACTGTGTTGCTTGTGATTATGATATCATCTATATAGGCGTTGACCCCTTCCTCCATTCTGTGTGTCTTATTTTTTAATACCTTCATTATGTACCTCTGAAAGGTTGCTGGTGCATTACAGAGTCTGAATGCCATATATATCCATTTGTATAGCCCATATGGAGTTATAAATGCTGTCTTCTCAATGTTGCTCTCTTCCATCTTTACTTGCCATTAGGCCTTACATAAATCCAGTGTTGTGAAGTATATGTGTTTACTGGCTTCATAGAGCATATCCTCTATTTGTGGTAAGGGGTATGAGGCATTGATACTCATTTATTGTTGATGCCTTTATTGTCATACAGCATTATGTCAGCCTTTATAGTGTCCTCTGTCTTGATTGTGTGCATTTTCCATTGATGCGGCTGTGGGTGGATGTCTTCTTGCAGTTGAAATGTAATCATTTTCTGCTTCTCTTGTTCTTCGTCAATTTCCATCTTTTCTTCTATTACCTTTATGGTTCCATTAGCATAATTAATAATGCATCCATTTTTTGTCAAAAAGTCATTGCCTAATATAAATTCGTATGGCAATAAACTATTGTGTGTATCCACCACCACCAAAGGTTGTTCAAATGTTGTATTTGCAATCCTCATCTCTGCTGCTTTTATCATTCCTTTTGTATTGATATAATCCCCTGATGCATTGATTAATCTCTTATTGCAACTATTCAAATCATCCCATTTGAATCCCAGCTTCATGGCGCATTCATTGGTAATTGTGGATGTAGCTGCTCCAGTGTTGATTGTTGCCTTCGTCATCACTCCATTAATAACTATCATTATCATGTTCATCATGTCAAGGTTTGTCAGGATCATTATCAATGCACGGTTGTCATGAGTCGGCGCTCTACTTCATTTTCTGACTCCTCTTCGATTGGCAATGCTTCATTGATTTCGTCTTCTGTCTGCAATACATCCTCTTCATCATAATAAGCCTCTTTGTCCCCAATTACGTTTATTTGTTTTGGGCAGTCTGGTTTTTTATGTCCCTTCTGTCCACAACTGTAACATTTAACGTCCTTCTCTTTTACTTTCCAGTTCTTACCATCTTTTCCTTTCACCTTTAATATCTTTTCTTGCTTTGCCTCTGTATAAGCTTTGTTCAGGGTACGTGGTTTGAGATTGTTTCTCCAGGTTAGTCCCTCTCTATGCCATGTGGCTCTCTCATATATTCAGGCGTTGTTTTTGATGGTTGCTTGTATGTCAACTGCTTTTCTAATCATTCTCTTCAAAGTATCATCAATGTCACATTTGATTTCAAACTGCGTTCTGATGCTTTTGGGCATTCCCTTGCAGATGTATGAGAACAAATCATATTTTGAGTATCTGTTTTCTCTCGAACTGAGCATTAACAATCGTTCAACATGTTGCATATAATTTCAAATGTCGTCACTTTTCTTCATTTTCGTTGCTTTTAGAATGATTTGGTATTGATTTTTGAAACTTTCATTCTCATAGTAGTTCATGAAATCTCTAATTAGTAGTTGATAATTTATTTTTGTTTCTGCATCCAAAAGCAGGTAATGCTGAGAAGCTGCCCCTGTTAGGTATAATGGGAGTCTTGCTGCTGCTGCCTGTTGGCTTACTTTTTGTTCCACCATCATTAGTTCGAACATTTGTAGCCATTCAGCAAATGTAGGATTGTTACCATCTACCCTTCCATTGAATTTGGGTAGTGTTGCTTTACAAGGTATCATATCACTGGCAGTCAATTGTGGTAAGATTGAGTCCTTGTGTTTGGGTTTTCTGTGGTTTCTTATAGCATCCTCCTCATGCAGTTGAGTGGTCACTGCTTTTGTGATTTCATTTATGATTTTCTGTTTTTCAAAATCTGAATCTTCATCTGATTCCTCATATGTCACCTCTTTGCGGGTTGGTATATGCAGTGCTTGCAATTTGCTTTCCTTTCTAGAATGAAATTCTATTTCATGGGTTTGCATGCTGCTCCTGTTTTCCTCTTCTGTTAATTGTAACA
>CABFPE010000116.1:1239059-1251853 GCA_900660155.1 Hofstenia miamia | reverse complement strand
TTACTACATGCATGGTCACTTTATCAGTCGATTATAGGTCATTAATTTGGATCTAAAATAATATTAATTATTTTGATACATGTAGCAATGAAATGCTAGTCAGCTAATTGAGAGAAAACCCCTATACCTAACCTATGTGCACTTTCATGATCTGGCACAGAGACCCTAGAATCATTCCCTGTGATGTATCCAGACCACTACTAAACACTGCTTGATTAGCTCGACATTGTATTAAATAATCAAACTGTTAATATGAAACAAAATAAGAATTCCAAGTAAAATTCTTTATCAAACTCTTACAATGGTTTTCAATCTATTTATAGTAATTCCAAAAGAAGTACCTGTTGATTCAAATTTAAACTTCTGCCAAGATGGCGGCTGAAAATAATGAAAGCGTCATTTAGTCAAAAAGTATTTTTATCAACAGATACAAATATCTCTTTTCTGACACATATTGTTTCTTAGTTGCATAATACAAATAAATCTTAAATAATTCTAATTGATTTGATTACAATATTTTTTAATCATTTTTCTTCGACTTTAATCCCCTCTGCTCGACGTTTTGCAGCTTATTTGAGATTTTATGTGGATGATGCTACAGTACAAAACAGGTGAAGGGTAGGTAAGGGCAAGACTATAGAAACTGCTAAAGCAGAGAATAGTTGCAGAAGCTGTGAAAATATAGGGCAAAGCAAGCAAGAGTCAATATGAAGTTTGAGACCCAAGAAGGAAGATTCTACAAAGAACTACATGCAGGAGAAAAGGCTACAGCTAAAGCAGGTGAGGACGCAGTAAGGTTCTAGGAGAATATATGGGGAAGTGTGGGACCAGAGATAGAGAGTGTGCATATGCAGAAGGAATTCAGCCAGAAGAAATAATCACAACTGCAAAGCTGAAGGAGGCTCTAAAGAAGTTCACAAGTGTTCATGAGAGACTAGCAGTAGCATTAGAGGAGTGTGTGGTGAGTGGGTGTCCAGAGTGGATGGTAGTGGGAAAGACATTTCTGATACAGAAGGACCCAAAGAAAGGCAGTGAGGCAAGCAAATTCAGGCAATAATATGTCTGTCAACAACTTGAAAATGGCAAACTTCTGTGATTTTAATTAAGCTGGAGTGTTACTTAGAACAGAACAAGTTGATACCAGAGGAGCAGAAGGCCGTAGGACAAAGACCAAGAGGATGCAAAGATCAGTTGTTGATTGACCAGGCAGTGGTGGAGACTTTTAGAAAAAGGAAGACAAACTTAGCAATGGCATATGATACCACTACTGTTTGTAGTTAGCTTAATCCCTATCACAGAAAATTTCAAGGAGACAGGCATATGGTGTAAGTTGGAGAAGAATGGTAGAGCAGTGAGTCACCTATGGTACATGGATGGCCTGAAGATGTATGCTAGTTCAAGGAAGATGTTGCAGAAGCAAGTAGAAACATTGGAGAAGGCAAGCAGAGATTCAGGGTTGGAATTTGGATTAGGGAAATGTGTGACAGTTACAATGACTAGAAATAAGTGTATAGATGGGGATGGTTTAAGGACAAGCAGTGGGGAATAATAGAGAGGGAAAGAGCAGATGATGAGGAAATGAAGATGAGGTTAAGAAAAGAATAAAAGAGGAGACTAAGGAAGGTACTACAGAAGTCAGCATTGAATGGGCAGAATAGTGTAGTAAAATTGGAATTTTACAAATTTTTTTGAATTTAAGAACTACCTAGAATAATTTCTAAATTGTTCACAGAATTAATTTTGAAAGAAATGAATTAAGAATTTACTAAATCTCTGGTGAAATTTACCAAAAATTTAATGGAATATCCTTTGTGAGTTGTAAATGTACCAAAACTGTAAGAAGCTTGGCTCATGTTAAGGGCTTATTGTGGGGAAAGAGATGCTTAAAAAGCCTTTTTAAGTGTTTAACGGGGTGACGTAAAAGACAAAAGACCGGATAACTAAAGACTACTTAAGACAAATAGAGTATGATGGACGTGGCATTAAACGCTAAAAGTGGTTAAAAATGTCAAGCTAATTTTGGAACTGAAAATAGCTATCCAACCAGAGTACAATGACGTAGGATAAGGTATAAAAGACCGTCAAAACAGAGGGAAAGAGCAGACCCCCGCTGAGAAGCTCAGTACAGAAAAGCGGGACNTAAACGCTAAAATTGGTTAAAAATGTCAAGCTAATTTTGGAACTGAAAATAGCTATCCAACCAGAGTACAATGACGTAGGATAAGGTATAAAAGACCGTCAAAACAGAGGGAAAGAGCAGACCCCTGCTGAGAAGCTCAGTACAGAAAAGCGGGACAACCACCCCAGATATGCTGAGAAGGTTAGCAAAAATCTGGTAAAGAGTCTCGTCCAACTTAGACGAACAACCATTGTTACAGACGACTTCTCTGTTTTACCTCAAGTCTTCAATTATGAAGTTGTTTCAGCATTTAGTGGTGATCCACATCAGGTAAAATTTGTTCTAGAATTTAGACTCCTTTAATGGTGGAAGTTTCATTGAGTCTTAATTATAACTGGTGATTTTAGTTACTTAAAATTTTGGTTTATCCTTGTTTAATTATTCTCTTTTTGTAAAATAAATTAGTTACAGGTGTTTTGTATTTTGATTTTGATTTACTTCTATTAGAGTAAACAGTTCAAAATAATTAATAGTAAATTAAGATGGCTTACTGAGAGAAACTTAGGATTTGGTTTTGTGCTCTAAGAATTCCCTTGAAATTACTGTATCAATGGAAGAAATTGCATAAGTTGTTCTACAAAGTTAATACGGTTCTTTGTTTTAGAAAGGAGTGTAGTATAGTTTTGGAAATTAAAACCTATCGCTTGTTTCTGCATTAAGTAAGCTGTGGGAGAAAGTACGTTAAGCAATCAAATTAACAAGTTTAGGTTACTGTGGGAAGAAGAACTTCTCTTAAAAATAGTCTGCTGTGTGTTGCAAAGTAAGAAAATTACTTGCACCTATAGTTTAACAGAAAAGTCGATTAACACTGAATTAACTTGTGTTCTTTTGAAACCATTGTTTGTAACAACAAAAACTGTAATAGAAAGGGAAATCGCAAAGGCTTGAAAATATTTCACGTACTTATTTGTTGCTTGATTCTTTTCGTCAAGAGAAATTAGTTTGATTTATAATAGAAACAGGTTGACACTTTTGTTTATTAAAATTAATACAAAATAACGAACAGGTGTGTTCGATTCATTCCTAGGTATTTTGTAAATTACTAGTTCAAGAATAAGTTTGAAAATACGCTTTTTAAAATCAAACTTACAATTGCATATAGTATTGGACTTGCAGTATAAGGAAATAAGGTAAAATTATTCTTACAATCCTGTAAGATCAGTTGGTCTTAGAAATAGTCTGATTCACTGATTAAAGTTTGAGGGACATTGAGTTGAATCGTTGTGGTGTTGAAACCTTATCATAGACAGGAGTCTTTTCGTATTTTTAGTATTAATCATCGGACTTTTGATATACTTTTGAGGGTCTGAGTTCAAATCCAATTTTGGTACTTTGAACACTTGTGATTTTTCGGATGAAATCTTAGAGATTTAGTTTCCTTTCTTGGCGACACTTTAGGTTATTAAACTCCTGAGTAAGAATCTGGTTTCACGACAATAATATAGAAGCAATTAATACATGGGCAATACCAGTGTTGAGATATTTGGCAGGAATAGTTAGGTAGAACAAGAATGAACATAGGAAGCTAGACAGGGAAATAAGGAAGATACTAGCAGTAGAGAGAGCATTCAACTTAAATGGAGGTGTACATGGCAAGTCAAAAAAGAGGGAAAGGACTGCTAAGTGTGGAGGAAACTGTAGAAGCAGAAGCACTAGGACTAAAGGATTATGTAGAAGAGCAACCTAAGAGGTCCCTATTGGAGGTCACTAAGGAGTTAAGGAAGATAAGAACTGAGAGTAAAAGAAAGGAGAGAAGGCAATGCATGGAGAATACTGGGGGAACATAGAAATGTGTGACAGAGAAGAAAGCAACAAGTGGTTAAAGAAGGCAGGTCTGAAAAGAGAAACAGAAGCACTGAATAATGGCAGTGCAGGAGCATGGAATAGGAACAAACTTGGTGAGGAATCATATAGATAGAAGAATGTAAGTAAGTGATAAGTGTAAGATATGTAAGAAAGAGGCCTGGCCATGAAATACATTTATGTTAATTGTAAGGTGAAAGTTTCCCCCTTTTCGCTTAGCTAGCTATCTTTTGCTTTCCGTTATACATGTAGTAACAAATTCAAAAACAACTAGTAGGGTATAACTTACCTTTTAAATCCAAATTGTTGACAATAAATTTACAAATAATGCGACCTCTGATGTTGCTAATTGTTTATCTGTTATCAATAAATGTAGGTTAGGAAGCTGCTCCCTATTTGCAATCTATACAAGCATTCGCTGACAGTTTTTGGTAATGGCGATTATTAAATGTGTTTATTTTTAGTATCTAACTATTTGCTAATTTATTGAGCAGCTAGTATCATTCCCAGTTGCATTACACAATAAAGGTTCTAGTCAATCATTTCCTTCGCACAATAATATAAAATCACATGAGAGATAAGTCTGATTGTGTCATGCATGTTAGTAGCACCACTGTAAGCTAGGTTACACATAATAAATGTTCATTGCGCTGAGTGTTGGCGAATCATCAACGTAGATGTGAAAGTGGATTAATCTATGACATGGAGAACAGCATCGGACAGATGCCTATCGGAGAGGAACACTGCATGGAGACTTCACCTAAATAGTGAATGGTGGTTAAATCATTAATTACAACCATTTATAGTCGTGAGCAGTTATTCATTAGGTCCCTTCCCACTGAACACATTGGAATTTAAATAAAAGATTCAATTCATTTGTAATGGGCCTGGATGGAGATACTACATTACTGCTCTTGATTATTATTTTAAATCTTTTGAAATATTAGAAAAAATCTTTCTGAAACCTTCATATGTAAAAGTTAAAGCTCGGGTTTCTGTTGGTTCCTATATTAAAAAGCTGCTAAAAACCATGAAGAATTACATAATTCACTCAATTACTTGAAAAAGCTGCTTTAGCTAGTTTTATTAATGTGTCACAAAATCTTCTTGGAAACAAGAAAATCACCTCATATGCAGTGACAGTAAAAAATCTTGATTGTTAATTATAGCTTAATGGGATAACAAATTAGATTAAGAGTAAATGCACACATACTGGATTCGCATATAGATGAACTTAAGCAGAAATAGGCACCATATCAAGAAAAGCAAGAAGCTGAAAGATTACATTGAGATAAAATGGAGTTTAAACACTATGAAGGAAAATGAAATTAAGGAATGTTGGTAGAACTTGAACTCTTGTTATAAAAATAGATCGAGACTCTCACAAATGAAAAGGAATTATAGTCCTTTGTATACATTTTATTAAGCTTCAAACAATCTTTGACATTTTCAATAAAACTCATTAGTTGGAAATATATTTAACTATTTCATGAAAAATTATTCATTATTTCAATTATGTATATGTGTATATAAAAGTACAAAAAATATTTATATATGAGGAAATTTTGTTTTACACACGTCAACTGATGTTGCGCATCTTCCATTTCAGTGTCTGTTATTTTATATTTCAATTAACATACAGACTGAGAAAATCTTTATTGCTAAAATTCATTAGAAAAAAGCTAGGACTTCTTTTGTAAGAAACCATTAAAATTAGAAAAAATGCTTTTGAAATACGCTTGAAATTGAGAATCAAGTTCGTAGAGGAAACTCATCAAATCCTTAATTATATTTATTAGTTACATTCACTTATTTTCTTCCTTTTATTCTCCTGGTTATAATTTTGTTTTAACAGGATAACTAAACACTATTATAATCATTTCATAACATAATCAATTAGGAACAAGTAAAATTTTTATTGGAACAAAGAAAAAAAATTTTTGTGTTGACTAGCGTTATATTTAAAGGATTGGAAAAACACTTAAAACCTTGTGATTGCATAAAATATTTCATATTTAAGTTAGCAAAGTCTTGGACTACTAATGTTTTTAATGTATTAAATAATTGAATGCACTATTATTTTTGGATCCCAATTTGAAAATAATTAAAGTTTCTAAGTTCAAAAGGTGATAAATTACTGCAATAATTGTACTTATTTTTCAACATTAATCCAAAATTGTAAAATTATAGATAGTTTTATTTTACATAGGATATTCAAGATGTAAATAAGTATTTGGAAATAGTAAATTAATCAAATTCTACTAATTTCACTCGAAAATAAATGATATCAAGTGGGCTAACACCAAAATTGTAATTTGGAGTTGGGCGAAATTAATATAAGTGTACGGTTTTTCAAACATAGAGAAAAATTCATTTATAATTTAAGGATGTCAATTTTTACGTATATAGTAATATGATCGAATTATTTACTCTATTTTTTACTGGGCTTTGGAAATATAATATCAGCCATTTCAAATACAGTAATGAATTTTGTGATAAATATAATGAATTACAGTTTGTTTCATACTTGAAGGTGACAATTGCTAGAAAGTTAAAGAATTATTTCTCCGACAAAGAAGTTGTTCGGAGCATCCCTCTATTCAAACAACTGTTGTCATATAATTACTTAACGACTAAAGTTGTCGAAAGGGGGACTGCCCAAACAATTTTAATTATAAAACTTGGTAGTCCATTTTAGTTTAGGATGTTACACGAACAATTTTCATTGGCCAACAAAAATAGACGAGACAAAAGCTGTCCGTGTTGCATGGACTATACTTTTAGACGTTCAAATTGGTAGTCAACTAGAAACAATAATAACAAATTTAGACAAAAAAACATTGACTGCCTCATATAAACCTTCCAATCAGTATTATTAGGCACTTTGTCATATTTTTAGTGAGCAATTGCTATTCGCAATTTGCCAATGTATTGTTGAAAACGAAATGGTGACCCCTTAATACAAAATAACAGATGACGAATTGGTATTAGTAATCCTTTTAGAAAACTGTTCGAAAAATTACTATATATCACATAAACCTGTATTTGTCCATTTATAATTGCATTTATATGCGCTTTTTTAATGTCAGTTCCCTTTTGGTGCTAATTCGTGATTTTTAGAGCTATTTCTAGGTTTCCTTAATTATAACTTAATTATGAATTTTTCTATAAACTGACAACAAAGTGTTATACTTAATGGCAAAAAATCAAAATATATTACAATTAACCGTGGAGTGCCTCAGGGTATGGCCATTGTTCCTATCATATTCTGATATTATGTCAACAATATAACCAAACCGTTAAAAAACAGCAATATTCATCATTATGTACGATACTTTCTTTCTTATAAGCACTTATGTGAATACTTTAGTTCAACTAAGAAGCTCCAAAATGACATTGAAAATCTAACAAAGTATTTCTCAAATAATCAATTAAAAGACAATATTGAAAAAACACTGTTGTTAACATTCTTGAAAAATACCTTCAGAATTCTCACAAAACAAACATAGAACTTAATATAAATCATGGAACCATGAAGCAAAGCAAATCTATTAACTATTTAGGAGTTGAGATTGACAATGACTTAAGGTTTGAGCAATTCTTAATGGTTAAGATTAAAAATTGGTTTCTGAGGTTACATATCTTTATCATTTACGAAACATTTCAAATATATATCACAAGAAATTAATAAATGCCTTCTGTTTATCACTCTTCCAATATAGCTCATTTCTCTTTTCAAATGTAAATTCAAAATATTGAATACTTCTATTTTCAATTGGTCTCTTAAAACAGCCAATTTTGCACAAACACATTGCAGTGCATACGATAACTAAGCAATATACAAAATATTATCTCCTTATTACCAAATTAAATGCATACTTTATCAATATTATTTAAATTTTAAAGCGATGGCTTGATGTCAAGCACTCTCACTAAGAAAATAAAAAATGATGTTTTTCAAGGCATTGAAGACGCTAATAATGCGAGCAATTTCATTTCTAACAAGCCAAAGACAACCCTTTATGCAATGTTTAGTAATCTCGATAAAGATTCAGCCGCAGAAACTTTACTACAACTTTTCGGGAACCGAAAGGGCAATTGTGCCTGAACTATCCTAGAGAGTAACCTCCTCGTGGTGGTTCCTGGAGAAGCTAACCTTTCATTATGAGAGGTGAAANTGGAACAGACGGCGACGTCTAAGCATTAAATTGCTGCCGGTGCCCAGAGTCATAGAGTGCGTCTATGAGGGCAGTTATATAGAGAATTCCTCTATGTCTGGCCTCCAGATAGGCCTAGGCCAGCATTTGCTGTGCCATACCTATGAAGGAGCTTTGCTTCATCATAGGTTTTCAGGCAGACGTAAATGCTCACGAGTCACCCAGTTAGTAGCCTTAGTTGGCGAAAGCTGGAGAGGCGCAACCCTCTCATGAAGCTCAGCCTTCGGCTTCACTCTCTGCTGATCAGACTCAACACAGATCAGCACTCTGCGTGCCAGGGGTCGCCAGAGGTCAAGTATGATTAAGCCGGCCTTAGCGGGCACACTTCCAGGGGAGGAGCCACGGACTTGATCTGTTGACACGCACTCTTCAGTCTGTTGACTGGTAGAGTAACCCCGACTACAACATTACAAATTGTCAGAGAAATTTGGAAATGGAGCCAATTTGAATTCAAATTTAAATTTTGAAACAACTGGGACAAATACTTCAAAAAACAATTTGCCAGCTCTGCAAACGCCGACATCTACTAATATGAACGTCATTGTTGATGATATCTCTGCTGTGCCTAAAACACCAATATATAAACCTTCAATTTTTAAAGAAATTCCAAAAGATACATCCGTTTTATGCATCGGAAACTCAATTTTAAAATACGCCGATCATAAAAACCTCAATATAAATCAAACTTGTTGTTTTCATTCATATCGTGGAAAAAATACTGGCGAACATACGGACATTATTAAATCTTACAAAAAAGAAAATATTAATACAGTTGTTATCAACACCGACTTAACTGACGCTCTAAATTCAAATAAAGACAAGATGGAAGCAAAAGATGAATTTAAAGACTTAGTGTCCACACTTATAGACGTAGTCAACGATAAATTCACCCCTGAAAATGTGCTCTTAGAAATAACACCAGTTACTAAGAATGAATGTTTCAAACGAAACACCTATATCTACCACTTCAACAAAGCACTAAATGAAACAGCTGAAAACAGTCGCAAAATAACTATTTTTAATGTCTTTCAAGAATTTCTGCTAGGTGATATGAACGAGCAGATGAGCTCATCCCTCATAGCTAGAGATGGCATACATNTTCCAGAAATTTCTGCAAGGTGATATGAACGACCAGATAAACTCATCCCTCATAGCTAGAGATGGCATACATCTTTCACGACGTGGTTTATCAATGGTGGTAAGGGAAATAAAGACATTCTTTGGGCATTACGATAAGATAAAACAAAGACTCTTTAAACGCAATTCTCAGTTAAATTATAAAACACAATCATTAAACTCAAATTACCCTACCAAACCAAGAAGCTACCGAGAAGTTGTAAGCTCTAAACCAAGTAAATCTTCGCAGCATACTCATGAGATACTAGAGATAGAACTGAAGTCTTTTTTGCAGAAAGTTATTGGACTCCTCAATCAACAAGGCTAAGTCAATCAATATTATCCAAGCTATGTCATTCAAAAAATAGAGGTACATTTTTTTACTACTAATACTACTTGTTTGTACTCCATATGAATCTTATTACATTGACTTTATAAACAGTAGCAAAATTCGCGGGGTCGTTTCTAGAATGAAATGTTGGATGCAATTTGTTAGATTCCAATGTACATTTTTTAACAAATGTCGCCATAATGTTCTCTCAATTTTAACCTTATATATATATACATGTATATATATATATTGGTTTGAATTGACTTTCACATTATTAAAAAACTGCATTATGACCATGGATATGGGATGACAAGAAATGAAAAGAATAGCAACTGTGAGAAATGCAGAAGGTCAACAAAACATTTTAACGTTTATATGGTTTTCAAAAGTTGCAAGCATAAGCCAGCTACTTTGCTAATCTTGAAATAATGACCAACATTCAATCACATTCTGTGCAATGTTTCAAGAAGCTGCTTTCTTTTTCCTAAACTGAACGGATTATAAATAATGCGGATAATTTAATCATATAAAAATGCTTTTTTAATGAACCTGAATATTATATTATTCCATTATTATTTTATTCTAGGTCTGTGTAGGTTTAAGCTTTTAACAATTTGGTGTCATTATGTCCCAATTTTTAACCTTTTGTAAATGGTCATGTCAGGGTTTGATAAATGTTGTTCAACTTTGATTCGCTTAAGAAATGAAAGCATTAATGTTCTTTGCCTGACACTTTGAAAATTGGTTTATATAAAATTAGATCAAAATTTTAAATTTTTGCTACAAGGACTAATTATCTACATGGTGATATTTTTCGCACAGTGTTGCTACATTCCAACACTTTTGGATACATTTAAATATTTAAAATATACTTATTAAAAGTAGATAATAGTTTCTTAATTGAAATTATCCTAGCCTATAGCAATGGATAAAACCTCTAAAATTTTGTCTCCATGTGATGCAAAATTCTGACTCCTTCACTGATACTTAAAATATTATTTTATATTGAAATGGAACAGTTATTTCATTTTAGGTTAAGTTTGTTTTATATAAGCTTCAAATGAAGTTAACATGAGCCAGTCGAAAATTCTTGAGCCATGA
Source organism: Hofstenia miamia (assembly GCA_900660155.1). Lineage (NCBI taxonomy): Eukaryota > Metazoa > Xenacoelomorpha > Acoela > Hofsteniidae > Hofstenia > Hofstenia miamia. The sequence goes on along the minus strand of CABFPE010000116.1, from coordinate 1,241,106 downwards.
CCCGCAGTTTTATGCCAGATGGCCAACATCTTCTCCTGTAATTTTTTCTAAGTTATTAATTTTTTGAAATTTTGTATAAAAGTAAATCTTTTACGTACAGAAATAGTCCAAATATTGGGCCGTCTCATGTTAAATTCATTTGAAGCATGTATAGTGCTTTAAATGACAGCTATGATTGACAACATATCAAACAATATATGTTGATTAAGTTTTTTAAGGGAACGGGGCTTTAGTTATCATAATAGGATGCTACACTGCTTGTGTGACAGTGGTTTGCGGGCTGCCTGGTGCCCACAGGGCAGGTCAATGCAAGCCTGTAGGACAAACAGGTGGGCATGGGCCACCCTGTACACTAACGGGCGGCCCTGAACAAACGTGCGGCCTTGTATTCATGTGGCAGTTTATTTATTTTCCGCAGATTGCTTTGGTTAAGTGTCAAAATTTTGTCTCTCGCAACATCCAGATAATTTTGCTTAGTACCTGTTAATTGAGCATACAAATTTGCTGACGCATAATTCATTGGCAGCGACAGTAAATTAGTTAAAGCTGTTTCAGAACATATTCACAGGGTTTCTTGTATTGCTCATGATTTGAGCATATTTAATTAGTTGTTTTAACATAATAAACGATGTCAAACAGCGCTTGAGTATTTCTTTGTGTGTTTGATGAATTTTAGTCACAACCTTTTCATCCTCTACTTTGATATCTGTAGATAAGTGGAGGATTATTAAAAGATGAAAGAATCACAATCCTCTAAATTTGTATTCATGTTTCTACTTGAAAATACACAAAAAACAATGTCCTAAAGCATGTAAAGATTTACTATACAAGTAAAAAAAGCAATATTTTTTGCAAAACGCATAATATATATATATATATATATATATATATATATATATTTTTATATATAAATTATTTAGAACCATAACTACACAAATTTTGATACTGAGGAATTATAAGCGACAATTATATGTATTTAAAACTCCGCTGTTTTTGTTCACGTTCACAATACGTGTAGACTAAGTGCAAGTAATTTTAAAAATATTTTAACTAGTGAAAAAACCTGTTTTTGCAGTTAATGGTAGTCTCAGATCAATTATTGTATCGCTATAACACAATTATTTTATTATAATCAATTGTTGTATTTATTGTATTGACAATTATTGTTTCAAAAATTATTTATTGCACATCGTTGATGGTTATGTATCTGAGATTAAGATAATACTCAGAAAAATCCCCTATTTTAAAAAGGTCTTACAACAGAGTTACTATTTATGCGTTCGAGGCTAGTACCTTGAGAACTAAAGGTAAACATCGTGAGGATAGTTTCTGCATAGAAATAGTCGTAATCACCTAGGGTAGGGTACGGACAAATGCATACGGGCACGGGTTTCTTTAGTACTGGAACGGGCCGGACATCAGAACTCTAAGCTTAGCATGATTATTTGTCTCTTTCGATGATGTTCGTTCTTATAGTTATTTGTGAGAAGTATGTAAGATCTTTAAATGTATCAAGATAATTTGACCCTGCCCAAAATTCAACTAATGAAATTTGACCCAACATAAGCTAAGTCTATTGAGCTTTAGATGCGTTTGACACAACCCAAAAATGTGTCAAAGTGTTATCCACATATTACCAAACTAAAATGTGGCTTCATATAAAATATCCACTAACATGTTTGAAAAAAACATATATAAATGTACTGAAAATTAAAGTACAAGAATAATACTAGAAGTATTTTATAGTGAACATTAAAAAATTGGCACAAGCATTACATAATTCTTCTTCAAGCCTGTTTGCATAATGTCCTTCAACGATCCAATGTAACTTATATTTTCTTGAAGTATTGAAACAACTCATTTACATAAGGTTGTATTCCTCTATATTACTTGACCTAACCCAAAACAGCAGGCTATTCAGTTTCCCCAATAATATTTTCTTAATTCAATAGCTGTAAATATTCAAAATAATGAATGAACTACTTTACATGGAGGAATATATATAGAAATAACTGAATATATATATATATATATATATATATATATA
>CABFPE010000116.1:1228574-1238801 GCA_900660155.1 Hofstenia miamia | reverse complement strand
ATATATATATATATATATATATATAAGTCCTGGGTGATGCGGACCTTTGAATTCGATTTGATTAGCATTGGAAAGCTCGATTAACGATTCGAATATTGAAAACTAAGCTTGCTTTAAATATGTATTTCTTATTTGTTCTTATAAACACGAGACTATGAAAATTTTAGCGTTTAGTGTTTGTCAGATCGTATTTCCTCCAAAACAATGGGTGTTGTAAAGTACTGTTTTCACAGATATGGAAATGATACCCTAAATTGGTAACCATGACCAGTCCGGTTCCGATTACCCCTGACCAGTGTTGACCGGTCAGGTAGCCGAATTACCATAATGTGGGTACCGGCTTTGACCGATCCTCACGCTATATTGTAGTGGTTTTGATTGCTTTGCCTGGTTTCACCGTATTTATAGCTTAAATGCAGGTTTTGACTGGTTGTGATCGGGATTGGTTTCGGTCAGCTACATAATGCATTTGTACAGCTGAAAGAACGTGTAATGAACGCAAGGCACGATTAACTGTAAATATCTCATTATTCGTTTAGAGGCAGAAACCAAAAAAAACCACTCAATGCTTTTAATGTTTGCAAGTATTAAAATCGTGTTTTGCTTGAATATTGGTAAACCTATGTAAAGGATTATTCCATGATAGATTAATGGCACACTGTGATTATTTCCAATCATTGACGTAATAATTTTGATTTTTAATTTGAAGCCTAATTAATTAGCAGGGCTTAACACCGTGGTGATCCGGCAATCAGAATAAGGCTGCCCATGTAAAAATTCCGCCTCCGTACTTAATTAAACGCGACGTTTCCCTGAAGATATAATCTAATAATGAATCATGAGATCTCATATGTTTGTGCTTTTAAAGGCAAAGTTGGTAATTGGCATTTTTACTAACAATTATCATAAGTTCGAAATCATTACTATATTAAGATTCATTTGCAATATAGTATAGCGGTAAAAAGCTAAATGGAGAGTTATAATTCAAAATCGTTTTATTGTTTAGATACTTAGATCCTTAGAGCTCTTATTTACAGAATTTATACCACTCACTCGACATTCAATGTTCAATAGCACTATTTCGTTATGCACTTGTATTGATTAAAAAAGACAACCTATTTACCCAAGTTAATGAATTGCATAATCGCAGCCATTAATTTTTAAGTTAAGATTACCTTAATACTACTTCAACAATTTTAAACGCTTATAATGCATGAACTGCTGTTGATATTTAAAATCTGAAAAGATTACAAGATAGAGATTTGTTTCTTCTTTCTTCTTCACCCTAAATTTAAGACCTGGCTGTATTCTTACGGCGCGACAACCTCTGACTTTACGCATGGCGGGATTTTCTTCAAAGAACAAAATATTTTAGGGTAGATGTTGTTACCATGACCATTAAACTAACAATAGGTATGGTAATATTTTGAATATTTTTACAACAATAGGATTTCTCATTGAAAAAAAAATTTATTTGCATGTACTTCAGGCATGAGCACATGTTTTAGCACACATTTTCATCATTGCATGAGCGGCCCCAACTCCATAGATGTGTCTATATAAAAAGCTTTCAATAGTTCCTAACAGGCTTGAATAAAAATGGTGAAAAATGTGGACATATTGCTTTGTTTCATAAAAGTAACACTAGTGATAACGACAGTGTGCAACGGAGTGTAGAAGTCATAAGAATAAAATACACATAAATTCTAGAAACACACAATTGGCAAATAGTCATTGAGTCAATTTTAGGAAGCTATCATTTCTCATTAAGAAGTATTTCATAGGTGAGATTTTACTAATAATTACCTTCACTAAGAATTTAAAACAACCTGTAAGGCTTAAGTTATTGTGTATTGAAATAAACGCAAGAGTTTGTTAGTGTACAACACATAAATATGCTTTACATGGAATCTTGCTAGAGTGAATCTCTTTATTGTATTAATTTGCATCTGGTATAGATTAAATTGAATTTAACATAGATTTTTTGTGCGAAATTCTTTATGAATAACTAGGAGATAGGGTTAATTTGAATTTGACTTAGATTATCTTGAAGTTGACAAAAATAAATTTGAATTTGACTTTGATTACTTTAAATTTGAGATAGATTAATTTGAAGGTAAAAAGCTGTATATTTATGTGATGACTTCTAGCAATTTATAGTAATTTAAAATCATATTTATGATTAACTACTAACAATAACATTTTTTAAATATTTTTCATAGCAGTAAGAACACTACTATCTTCTGCAAAATTCTCATATCTGCGAACAACTGGGTGAGATTAATTACAAAAGATCTAAGCTTACATTCTATTTTCTATAAATTCCTTATTATATAGGTACAGTGGCGTCGTGTCTTTAGGGGCCCGGCCCGACTAGATATTCTTATAAAATATATCTAAAACTATAAATATATGAAGAAATAAAACAAATTTCCATATTTTGAAGTGATTGAGCTTAAACATTACGTCTAATATGTACATAGTTACAAATGAATTTAAAACTGCTACGGACGTCTCAAGCTCAACATCTAGCAAAAAACGATGGAGCTTGATTTAATAAATGCTATCTATCTAGATTTTCTACGCATTCGATTAAATTGCCAATTAAAAGAGCAAGGGCCAGTCAATGCTGGGCCCGTAAATAATATGAATTTTGTTAAGGATTTATTCGTACTAACGCAACTCGTGATGAACTCAATCTCCATGAAAATAATTGCTTTTCATTCAATATTATTGGCTAATGAAGAATTATATATTCAAGACTGCGTTATTGTGTAAAATATTCTGTTTGGTAATATGTCGTGATTTTGAATGCGTTCATATTTAATGTTGAATTTATATAAACTCTTGGCTTAAATTGGACCTCGATAAGATATATGAGTGAAAAATTTTAAAATATATTTATGATTTTCATCTAAAAAATTGTTATATGTAAAGTCTCTTCTTAGCTTGCATGCAGATGCAAGGGTGTATATTGCATTGCAATAATATTTTGTTAAAAAACATTTAATATTTTTCGGTCACAAAGTAAAGTATTTAAATGTGTTCTTCTATATCGCAAATTTGAAAGATATTATTTCTAAATGAAATTTTATTTCTAGTCAAGGACAACAACTTCATTGACAGCTTTAATAGATCAGAATTTTTTGTTTGGAGGAATATTTGTCTATTCAGAGATATTAGGAGTAAGTTCTTCTGGTAAGCCATAAAACGTGCATCTGCAAATCAATCTTACTATGACAAAATTGCGAAAATTGTTAAATTATTAATACATTTTTCCCAAAAACGATGATGGTTTGTATTGATTTATCATATACTTGAGCTGAGATACTTTATACTTTTACCAAAGAATTCCTCCATAGTTTTGAATATCAATGATTCAAATGTAATATTGTAAAAAATGAAAATTACATGTTGTACATTACCAAGGCGTTACTGTATCGTCATGTACACAACCATAGATATCTTGATTTCACATTGCAAAATAAACATAGGTGTACACATAATAATTTTGAATTAACATGAAATGAATTAACATTAAATTTTGTTGTATTTAAAAATTTTAATGCAAATTGTATATCAGGACAGGTGGCCCCTGCTCCAAAATTTTCCTAACTACACCACTGTACATATATAATAGCATCGTCAGGGTTAACATAGCCATAGTATAGACCAAGTTATGACATTCTATCAGACTAGCATCTACTATCGAGTAGGCAGAAAAATTCCATTCACTGTATTTAGATACACAAGCAACGTGAGAAAACAAACCAGAGATGGAAGTGGGACAGGTCACACATGGGGCGGGGCAGGTCAGGGCAGGTATGGGGCAAGGTTTTTCTAAAGTGGGTACCCATGGGGCAAAAGTGTGGCAAAAACACTTTTTAGCTAAGAAAGATTGTCAATGTTAGAAATTTTAAAATTTTCTTTTATATCAAAATTCCCTGTTGAAAAAAAATATTTACTTGGAAATTTAGTCGCATTTAAAAAATTTATTACCATGCTCTTCAATGATATCAGCAAGATCATTTTGATCTGATTTGTAGTCAATAGGCTTTGCAATTACATTGGAAGGAGTGCATTTGTGCTTGTATAAATGTATTATGTAAAATATTAGCTTTACAAAAAGCTCTATAGTGCTAAAATTAATTCCATTTTGCTATTAATGTTATTAATATGCATTGGCATCATGTTTGTTATTAGATTCCTATGGGTAGTAATAGTAGAGATGACATTTTAAAAGATGATTCTGTATCATCTTGGAAGTAAGGATTCAGAATATTTGAGTGGTGGTGTGGAGTAAAGCAATAAAAATTGTTATAGAACAAATATGGGGGCAATAAAATAGCGTAAGTAGTTTGCGAGCCGAATTTTGCAGTAGGCTAATTTGGGGCTGTACAATATAAAACGTGTGGCAGTATGGAGCAGATGTCAACACGTGGAAATGGGGCAGGGCACAAATTCTGTGGGGCGGTTGCAGGGCAGGGCAGTTCAAAAGAATTCGCCCCACTTCCATCTCTAAAACAGACTAATCACTTTCAGCAAAATTATTATATCTTTACAATTCATTATAATAATTACCTTTAACACATAACAGCGTGAGAGTGAAGGAATTAGAATTAACATGGCAATGACTGCCTGAGCAATACAAGTAATCAGTCATCAAAACTACCTATAATTGCAAAGGAATTAACTAGACTAGAGAAAAATTAGTTCGTGCGGCATACAAGATAATACTCATTCACACAACCTCCTCTTCCCCGGATCGGATCTAGCTAAACGTAATCATCAAATTTAATAAAGGACAGCAGAATAAACCTTCTAATGTTTTATTAACCAATCGCGCACACCAGGACCCTATTTATACAGAAAAAATTAATAACTAAAAACATGTAACAACAACCTGCCAATGGCAGAACTAAATAATGTTTATATATGTCGGCATTGAAAGCATGGGAAAAATTGGAAAGGCAGCCAACCAGGAAATCATAGACGACGCCTAGCAGTAAGGATGGTGACGTGATACAGAGAGTGGTGAATTACAAATTAATACAAAAAATGATGCATATGACTACTGTCCTGAGAATAGAATAACCGTCTTACTTGGTCTTTTTTCTATTTCATTCCTTACTGTTGTGATTTGTTTGTGAATCGGTAATCCGTCCTTTTAGAGATCATAAAGTGTTACGTCACGTTCAATGAAAATTATCTCATGGTTGTTGTGTTTGATCAAGATTGTCTTGGACTTTTTGTACCGTTCGTCCTGAATGATGTTTTTTACTTTTTTCCTGTTGCTTATAAAAGTATTTTCTTCGTGCCAAAAGCTTTAACCATCTTCTTGTCTTTGATTCTCCATGCCGGTAATAGCATGGAAATGTGTATTGTTGGAGGCAGTATGTATTGCAGTAACATTATCAGTGCTTGTTGTTCAATTTTTTGATATGTTCTATTCAAATTTCGTGCTGCTGCGATCATTGCAGGGTAATTGCTTTTAGCAGTTTGTATGTTCTCCCAAAATAAATTTGTTAGTCCATTCTTCATTAACTGCTGAGCTCTTTCTCCTGATATTTGTATTTTGGAGGTAATACACTTTATGTCCACTGTTATTTGGTTGCTGGGTTGCAACATCTGTTTGACTTCACCCCTTGTAAAAGCTTCTGTGTATAGTGGGTTTATCATAGACTTTGTTTGCTTCATATACTTCACCAAATATTCTTTTGACAATGTTGTCTGTTCTCTCTTGCTTCACTGTTATTTCTACTAGTATTCTTTCATCTTCAGTGTCTATAGAAGAGAGTTCACTTGGACTTTTGCTTTCCCATTTTTCGAGATTTATTTTATCAATTTCACTCTGAGTTTGTGGTGTAATAGCAACGTCTGTTGATTGTAGTAATTGCTCTTCATGTTGCCTTTCTTCCTGTGATTTACTAATCATTTCAATCATTTGAATGGGGCATGTTTGTCCCTGTTTTTTCATTGTCTACAATCTTTTACGCATTTTCGTAAATAAACATTTTGGATATTCCATGATGTAACACCTGCCAATGGCAAAACTAAAAAATGTTTATATATGTCATCATTGAAAGCATGGAAGAAATTTGAAAGGCAGCCAACCAGGAAATCATTGACGACGCCTAGCAGTAAGGCTGGTGACGTGTTACAGAGAATGGAGAATTACAATTTAATACAAAAAAGGATGCATATGACTACTGCCAATGCCACAAAATATAGCAATTAAATAGCAAAGAATATATCTGAACTTCAACTAAGTAATAAAAAAAAATAAGTTATAACTAAATTTAACATTGTCCTTCTCATTCTCTGGCAGTAAGAAAATATTCATCAAATTCAATTAAAAGAATTAAGTAGATAAATATATATTACAGACCAATAAGTATATTACCAAAACTATCAGTAGTAGTTGAAAATGATTATCCTTATTCTAAATTTCGTGAAAATTTTGCAAAATCACAGCATGGATTTGAAAAATAATTTTATTATTACATAAATGTTTGTATTTTTATCAAATATTTAGGACAACTTTCATGATAACATAGATAACCTTGTTAATTACCTAGACTTTTCAAAAGCATTTGAAAGGATTTCTTCCACAGAATTTCTTTAGAACATTTGAATGACATTAATTTGGTCACAATTTAATATAATGACAGAATAATTTATATTCAATGTCATAATCTCTAATCAGGCTAACATAACAAGTAGTGTTGGTGTTCCTCAGTGATAAGTACTTGGTTGATTATTTTTTTAATTTTTTAACACATTGAATATTTGCTAGGATTGTGCAATTCCATTCTTATTCACTAATGACACAAATAATTTAGTAATAATCATATTTACAATTATTGCCTAGAAAATAATGCGAAGTTCTAATAACATCAATCATAATATGTTTTAGATGTTGTTATAATCTTAGCTGGTCCATTATATTACCTTAAAACACATAACAATACAGTTTATAACAAAAGAATTATCTACCTTACTACAATTAGATCCTTCCACAGGCATGGTACTCTTCCTAGCGCATGATGATAGAAATTCAATTAACCTGAATATTTTGACAATTTCAAGTGATTGACTATATAAAATTTAATGACATAGTGAATAATAAGCTCAGTGTTAGCATATTTGACAATCTTTATTTGTATTTTCCGAAACAAGAATTAAATTTCTACAACAAAATACTTTTTAAAAAAGAGATAATTTTTTTCTTAAAATTGTCAAAAAAAAATAAGCAAGCTTCACTAATCTGAATAGCAATATATTGATCTGTTTGTTACAACCTAAAAAGGCAAAGGCAATTAAAAATATATGCAGTTCTGCAAATATGTATTCGACCACCTCGCTATTTTGAATAAATAATGAAAATTCATTGGATAGAGTGTGCCTAAAATTATAACTAAGTGTTACTTTGATTAAGAAAAGAATATTTGTATGTCTAATACCATAAAATATGTAGAATAACAATTGGCTATTAATTTTTAATCAAAATTAGAAAACTTGTATTGGAAAAATGTATTCGGCCACCTGAAAAAAAATTTTAACAAATGAGCAAATCCGAAAAAAGTAAATTCAAAATAAGATTCATAAATTACTAATTGATGTAATACAAGCACTTAGCATCAAACTTGTTTCTTCTAATAATTTGTAGGGTTTCCCTTTGAGCGAATAACAGCTTCAAGGCGATCAGGGATTGAAGCAAAAACTCTTTCAATAAAGCTGTTGGGAATTGCATAAATTGTTTTCTTTATTGCGCTCCATAGCTCGTCTTCAGTGTGAAAAGTATGCTGTCCAATTCGATATTTGACCTCATTCCATATATTTTCGATAATGTTAAGGCATGCAGATTGGCCAGGCCTGTCACAAGGATTTGGGGAAATTTGTCATTTCTTTTGAGGTATGACATGGAGCACCATCATGCTGATATATTGATCACTTATAAGTTGTGACAAGAGCTACTCTTTTGGAATCCGAGCATATTAAGAGCTTAGGAGAGTACCAGTTATGTGAACAATCTTGTGAAACCACACTTCCATATTGCACTCCATGCCACTACAGTCTTCCCACCATAATTCATGGTCCCCCGAGTAACTTGAGGCAAGAATCTGAGCTTCTGCCTAGTTGGCCTCTTTATCAATATTCTTTTCGATGAGTGTAGCTCAAATCTTGACTCATCAGAAAATATAACATTAGACCAATGTTCAGATGAATTATCTCTTATTAAATTGGCAAACTTCACTCAGCGTAATCTTTGCTTTGAGGTTAAGGATGGCTTTCTGGGTGCCATGATAGTCCCAATTGAGTAATTCTTCAGGATGTTTTGCACAGTTCTTGCTGTCACAAGGTGACCATCAGCCCATCCCTATTGGGAGATTTTGGAGGTCTTCGTTGATTTTCTTGACTTTGGCTTGGGGCAATGATGTTTTCAGAAGTGAAACGTCTGATGATATTCCCGACAATACTTCAAGGTCACTCTACACGTCGGTCTGTTATGTTGACCCATCCCTTCCAAATTTTTGGAGATAATCAACTCGCGGATGGCAAGAGGTACGTAACCAGGCAGAGAAACTGTTATTAGACACTTTCACTATAAAGAGACTGAAAAAAGCTCAACCAATGAAATTTTTTACAGATTCTCTGTTTTGGTCGAATACATTTTTCCAAGAAAAGATTAGCTAACTAAAAGTATTGTAGTGTTTCTCCTTGAAATTTAAATTAAACAGTAATAATTATGGGTCAACGTTGATGAAGTCCTCTTTCTGCGACCCCAAATGTAATTAAAAAATAACTATGATATTCTTGGCGTCCATTTCTTATAAATATTATGGCAAATCATGGGCGGCCGAATTATTTTTTCCAGTGCTGTATATGAATAACAATTTATTGATTTGTGTGTATTTTACCAGGGTTGTACTCGTAAATAATTAACTAGTGAGGCTCTAGATTCGAGTACTGAATTATACTTATTTATTGTGACGAAACTACATTTCACAACAAACATAATGCAAAACCACAAACCGTAAGGTAACTTTAGCAAGTGGCTGGGTCCCCATTCAAAACTAACAAGGCAGGCAGAGACCCCATGAACACCCCTGTATTTTATATCAAGCAGACTAATGTACTTTTAGGGGACAAACGTATCTCAAGTTGTTGTAAGAGGTATTTTTAATCACTATTATTCCTCTAACAAAAACATCTGAAGACCTTACTTTTCCAAACTTCAACCACATAAACCTTCATATTTTATTGGCTGAATTTGACAATGACTTATAAATTGTGACTTAAGTATTTCCTTAATCATATAGACTGTTGTATTATTACAAGGTCTATACTTAATGTTTATAGTAAGTTTGCTTATTAACTTTGGAAATGCTTATAAGTTTAATCCTTTGTTATATGAAGCTAGCAGTTTGCTCATTTAAACGTACAGTGGGCATATCAGAAACTTTAAGTAAGTACATTTTGGATACAATAATTATATAATGTTAAGCCCATTTAATACATAGGCCAACAAAATATTTGAAATTCTCAAGTAAAAAACTTTCAAATATTTGTAAAATATACCTTGATGGGCTTAAAGCTAATATTGCTTGTACCTATTTTATTGAGGGCAATAGTAATAACTGTGTATGCAATTATAAAAGTTTGCATTACAATTTTTAATTATATTTTAGTATATGATGAAATTTGTTTGCTTAGTAGGAATTTCATCCCTTTGTATTTTATTCAGTGATGGATACATTAAGTTGTTTATTTAATAATAAATATCAAATTGGCATTTTCGTTGAAATTTAAATATATATATATATATATATATATATATGTAGGCGAAATTTTTATTCCAAAAATGTACATGTTACTATTTTTTCACACATTTACTTGACAAATTTAATGAATTTAAGATTGGTATTGGAAAACAAAACAAACTACAGGGGATATTGTTAGAGCAACCTTCATGGCTTTGAGGCAAAGTCCTTAAGTATTTCCATGAGAGAACTGATTCCTGAGTTCCTTTGCGATATCGGGATGAATCCCAAGAGAATTTCAAAAACTGGTGATTGGAATCTCTGTATTGCAAGTTTGAAGTAAATAAATAAGGTTTTCCCTTGTCAGATGTTCATCCAAAAGCCATCGAAATGTGTAATGTTCTTGGCAAACCTTTAATAACAAATACGCAATTGTCAAGGTACCACGAAATGCAAATGATTT
>CABFPE010000116.1:1217090-1228553 GCA_900660155.1 Hofstenia miamia | reverse complement strand
AAATAAATAAGGTTTTCCCTTGTCAGATGTTCATCCAAAAGCCATCAAAATGTGTAATGTTCTTGGCAAACCTTTAATAACAAATACGCAATTGTCAAGGTACCACGAAATGCAAATGATTTGAAATGTTGGCATATGAAACAGCTATTGTTTTATTGGAGACAGTTGTCAGATTTGTGGAGCGTTATCTTTGGCAATTTTTAAGAACACAAGAAATTTCTCCGGGTAAGCAAAAAAAATTTTGTCTGTTAAGGCAAATTTCGAAATTTTGATAGGGCACTGCACAGAGCTGCAACCGTGCCTGGTTTTTGGAAGCACGGCACGGCACGACACTGTTTTTCAAAAATATCTAATTCTCGCAACAAATCAGACAAATACCAGTATCATTGTTTTTATTTTTGTTTGGCAAATTTACTGTAAATGTTGGAAAAAACAACCTTTGTTGAAAAAAACATCTTTTATGCCAGATGCCTAAAACACAAGTATGAATTCCGATTTTATATAGACATATTATGATCTACTTCCATTAATAAAATGTGTCTCAAAAGTAAATTCCAATATAAAAGTACTAAAAGTAAACAGTGAAAAGCAAAAAACTTTATTTTTGAAAAAGTTTTGATATAAGGTTTACTTGTTCTAATTAGATGTATATTATTCTAACAGTATGGGCATTTTAATAAAGGAACTAATATATTAGAAAAATAATGTAATAATTACAACATAAACTTTTAACTTAGAAACATTAAATTACGCCCATTAAATTATTCGTTATGTACTAAATATGCCTCAAGAGAGTTCTACAAAAATAGCAAAACATACTATCTAATACATTTGTAAGCAATGATTTGAAATTCTGCAAAAAATCAAGCATTCTAAAAATTCCCGCAATTTAATTTCTATGCAAATCAATTTCTAAGAATCATTTGTATTATATTATTAAACATGAACTAGCATTTAATATACAGTATGTCCCATAAGTTACGACGACTTTTTTTAATGATAATTCTATGTCTATGTCAGATGTTAAGAGATGAATTTATTCCTGCTCTTCAAGCAAGACAGATATTATTATCATCACATTTCCAACAAGATGGTGCTCCAGCACATACCGCCATAGCCACTCGTAATTTCTTAACAGATACCTTTCAGGATCGATGGGTTGGCAAATTTGGACCGATTCGTTGGCCAGCACGTAGTCCTGACCTCTCGTCCTGTGATAGCGCGTTATGGGGTCTGCTAAAGCCTAGAATCGTAGCAAGAAAAGCACAAAACAAAGAAGACCTCAAAGGCGTTATTCAAGACGAATTTATGCGATTTCCAGTTGAAACTCTCTGAAAAATCAATGACAGAACGTTCAGACGAATGCGATTGTGTATTGAACTAGGAGGCCTTCAAGTTGATCCCTATGATTAATTTTTTACATGTTCCTTAGAATAATTGTACTTATGGGACAGACTGTATTATGAACAGAAAATTGTGCAAAGAATAATTGTGAATTTCAGTCGTTTGCATATTCCATAGTTTTAGGTCACGGCCCAGCACGGCACGGCTAACTAAAGCAAAATGTTTAGCACGGCAAGGTTGCACTTTTTCACCAGTAGTTATGATTGGATTGTACAACGTTTGTTTTGCACAGTAGCAAAATTAAAGACAGAAATCCAAACAGAAATGCATTGTAGATCCTCAATTCCAGCAATGCAAAACTGGAGGAAATTTTCTTGTTTTTTGCCATTACAAACCTTCCAATGAATATATTCTGTTAATTTGCAAGACAGTGGAAGATCACCTGCAATTATTAGCAAGTAAGGGCTTTTAACACTAAACAAAGTGACCCATTTCAGTGTCCAGCTAGATCACTGGTCAACAAAACACCATGACCATGTTTTGGTTATTATCATCCTGGATCAGTGACACATGGACTCATTTCTCTCAAGTATTCGAATTAAAAGTAGTTCCAGGCACCCCTATCCAATTGACAGCAACTGAATTCAATTAAAGACTTGTGTCTGGATCCTGAGAAATGTGTTGCTTTCCAACCTGATAATTGCTACTCAATGATTGCTGCGAATCACATCTTCTGAAACAGTGTGTCCAATGAAAATGAAGAATCAAATGAGCAATATGAATCTGACTGTGATGAAGAAAAGGATGACAGAGATTTTGTTTGTGAATCTGAAAATTAATGGTAAAGTGAATTGAAAATTTGCTGGTTGTGGAGCACTCCAATTTAATAACCCCATTTTTGATGCAGTTAAAAAATGAAATTTTTTGTTCAAGTAAATAGTTTCTGTGTGCCAAATAAGGGACCCCTCTAGCCATGGCATGGTGGTATGAGCATCACTACCAACTGAGATTTATCAATAAGAACCTTGAGCTATTGAACTCATTAACAGCAGAAAATTGTAGAGCCTATTTTTTGGATTCCTTGGCAGTTTCTCAGATGAAAAATGTTCCTGACTAAATGCTGCAACTGTGCATTTTTTGAGAATGAGATCCCAATTGGGGACAGAGTTGTTTCTCTAGCACAAAAATAATGCAGTCGTTCATGAGTACCATCATGGATAGAGACGACTGTCTATATGAAACTTTTAGGCAGTTTATCATGATGCTAGCATTAAATAATCATCAGGAATCCAGATTCAAAACGTTTCTTTTTGCCTGCTGGCATTTAAATCCAGAGAAAGTGAGCCCTTCAATTATGAGCAAAGAAGAAATTACTACTGCCTCAATTCACAAAAACAATTGACGATGAAAATTGTGCCTTCTCCTACTTCAAGAGTAACCAAGCAAAGTGGCTGCCAGGTTGCCAGGATTGTTCTTTCAGCAATGCCATCTTTGCTCAATTCTGAGCAGGGGTGGTCAAAAGCTGAGTACCTCACTGATTCAAGAAAAATATGCTTAAAATATGCAATTTGAAGACACTGTTAATTTTCCTGTAACATTTTTTGCTGGAATTGAATTCTGTTATTCAATCAGTTTTCCAAATTTTCGGGAATGCAACTCTTATTCAGATCAGTTTTTGAAATTGAGATCAGTTTTTAGTATTAGTATTAGTGAATCATATTTTTCGATCAGTATTTAGTGGTATTATTCGTGAATCATTATATAACTGGACATCACTGCCCATACCTCAAGATTTTCAAATTTGCTAATAGGCTCTGAGAAAATTCTTTGTAAATGTCCTTTAAAACGGATGCTAGGCTGTTTAAGTACAACCAACAAGTGTTTCCTTATGGTTTTTTAAATATATGTAACAATTGCATAATTTTCGATTTTCATAAATTAAATAATTATATTTGCCAAGGAAATGTCTTCGCATTCGCCACTAGAGGGATACAAAATTTAATGAAAAACTCTAATATTTATTCAAAATGTCTCCTCAAAGTTCAATATGCATAGTGCAAACACATAATTGGAATCAATTTTCACTTACATCATCTTAAGTTGGTAATAAGCTACGAGATTTCTCATTCAAAATAGACTATAATGCACTCAAAGTTTAGCTTTCATCGACACAGTCTAAAGTTGAGTGCATTCAATATTGAGTTTCCTTCACACTAATTATTACTATGTCCAACGATTTAAATTCTCAGCCAATTAAAATACAAGTGCACAAGCATTAGATATGTGAAATTATTGTGTCTAAAATTGGATCCACTGCATCGTCTAAAATAAATTTTTAAGATTGACAATTTTTCAATATGAGACTTTAATAAATAGACCATTTTGGAGTGTTTTTTTCCATGAGTTTTAATGCTATCACACAGTTTATATACCATTCAATATCTGCTTAATACTTCCACGATAAACATTGCAATTTTTTTATTTAGAGTGACAAATTTAAATTTATAGAAGCACCGATATATTGTTAAGATTACAAATTCAAATTTAATTACTTACACTGTCAGCATAAATTAATTTTACAGGTGTAATAAGCATGATAAATTTATAATTTAAATGTAGACTAATATTTTTTGTTAATTTAGCAATGGATGAAATTAATGAGCACTGCAAAAGATCAAAAACAATGGAATTGGTCTTGAGAATTTTAATTCCCAAAAGAGTAAAAGACTATGCTGTTTACACTTTGCTACTGCTATTTGCAGTGTTATGGTTAACTGCAAATGGACTTTTGATATTAGATGCCTCAAAAATAGCAGGGGTGCATTTCTCAGAAACTTCTTCAACTGTGAAGAAACTTCGAATACTATATATCACCACGTTTATGGTCCTCGACATTATACTCTGGAATAGTATTTTAATTATTTGGATATATCTATTTCACAGTTCAGTTAGAAAATTATACTATCTGCTGAAACCGGGTGATAAGTCTCCATTTACTCCACTTGAAAATCGAAGGCCATTTGAAGATCCTATTTTCAATTTGCTAGTAGTAAGATTGAAGAAAATAGCCTCTAGTGGTAATTTTTCAGTAATATATTTACCTTTGTATTTATTCAATATCAAGTATAACTTTATTATAATAACTAAGTAATTTGTGAAATCAACTTAAATTTTCACTTTTTATTAAAGTAAAAATATGAAACTTTAATTTTTTTAATGAAATTTCATTAAGAAAATGCTAATTGCGAATTCAGTAAAATTCTTTAACATATCATGTCAAAATTTGATGCTTTGTTACTTCAAAGTTGAAGACTTGAGAAGTCAAAGAAAGCAACCATTGAATAAGATTTACACTTATTTTTTGAATGAAGTTTTAGTGATGAAAGGCTTCTTTGTGGAAGCCATTAAAATATTCTTTGACAGCATTTCATTTGAACAGTTTGTTAAATCGCCGTGTTCTGCATTAACTTTCATAGGGTTTCTAGAGTGTTAGTGCATCATAGTGTGTAATATATAATTAAAACACATTTGTGAATTTCTCATATTTTCTAAAAGCCTTTTCTATAAGCATGATGCAATGCGTTGTTATGCTTAATGTAACACTATTTAAAATATCTTTTTCTGGGAAATTATTTTTATTGCAAACATTTATTAATTTTAACTATAAAACACCTATGAAGAATATCATAATTGACAATGCAGAATTAAGAGAATAGTGTATTACAAAGAACTTGTTTACCAACATTTATTTTAGTAGTAAAATGATAACTTCTTGTTATTTATGGTTTTGTTAAACTATATTACTAAACAATTTATTCAAGGTTTATTTTAACTTGATGGTCATTATTTTTAATGGAAAGTGTCTCATAAATTTTGAAAGAATTAGGATATGATGCGGAGGCATTGTCTTGAAGAGTCGTTATTCATTCGAGGTCCTTAGAAGAACTATTCTCATAATGTAAAATTTTGGTTACTTCCTTCACAGTAAATTTTCAGGTAACATGAACAAGCGATTTTAAATATTCAGGTGATCTTAAATTTATTAAATTTTGCATATGCTAAAAAATTGTGGCTTATACAAGACTTGCATTTAGCTTTCCTCAGTATCGTTGTTGGAGAATCTGCATTTTTGGTTTGGATAGCTAAAACGATATATGAAACTGATGACAGAATGAAGATATGTTACATTACTTTCCAATGGTTTGCTGAAAGCCTTCTGCTCATCATATCACTTCCATTTGCTTTAAATATTTCATATATAGTCTTATATCATGTTGAATATCTAAAGCATTTAAATTCTAACGTGAAAAATAGCTTTCTTGAAGGAAAAAAAGATTCTATAAACAAGGCTTTAGAAGACTATAAAAACTTCTTACCTGTGCTAGAGAAATTTCAAAATTGTTTCTGTAAATTTGTATACAAATCATCGTTAATTACACTTATTAAGACTTTTACGAAGGTAATGTTTACTATAGCAATTGCGCATCCCAATATTACCATGTACGAATCAAACATTGGAAAACTTTTACATTACTTAGCCGTACTAATACGTCTCTTCCTTCTATTTGTGTTTTACTTCAGATGCGCCATATTGAAACAAATTGACGAAGTTTCTTGCATGCTTCGTGTGAAATATTTTATTGAAGATTCGATGAGTGTGAAGGATGTGCCGAAAGTCGAGAGAATTATATCCGAAGAATTCAATGCAAGTAAGAAAAACATTAACTCAGCCATATCGATGATGTATAGTTTACATCTGGATAGGAGTTCTATTTGGGGATTAAAAGAAGCGTCGTTTTTAAAACGATTTTCATTGCTAACAAATGTGTTATTCGGAATTGTTGTTTGTGGTTTAGTCCAAGGTATATTTAATCACAGTGGAAAAATATAATTTTGTGTTGCTTGAAGAACAGCTATGTGTATATAATAACTTACTGTTTTACTTTACAATATATATATATACTATTTTAATATAAATATAATTTCAATTTTTGAAGATCATTTAATTGTTTGTCTTCAGACTGTATATCTTCGCAGATGATATGAAACTTATGTCTAATTCAGTTTCGAATATATCAGAACATTTATCAACCGTTAGTAATTGGGCTGCGTTGAATTATCTTTCATTCAATGCCAAAAATTTAATTTTGATATCATTTCCATATTCCTCAAAGAAATCAAAAACTTATTGTTTTGCTACCATAAATTGTGAAGACAGTGCAAAAGACCTTGGCATCTATATTACGAAAAATTTCTCTGGGAAAAAGCATATTTGATGACATCATTAATAGCATTCATATATAACATAAACAGCAGCAAACCAAGTATGGAACCTTGTGGTATTCAATTATTCATTAGTAGCAGATCACAATACTCATTGTGCATTTATGTCGATTACGGAGAAAACTTTTTATTAAATTAATAGAGTCGTTGCTGACACCCTACTTATGTATTCTTCTTGACAATATTTGAAGAAAATCACTGTCGAATGCTTTTGACAGATCTAGAAAACATACATCAACATATGAAGACTTGTTTAGTGCACTTTTCTAATATTCCCTTGCTTACTTTTAGGCATCTAGAGATGAGAGTTTATTTCAAAATTCAAATTGTGTGCAAATAATATAGGCTTTATCATACAAGTATGTGTACATTTGCTTGTACAGACATTTTTCTAAAAGTTTTGCAAACATATGTATCACAGATATAGGACAATAGTTTAGGGAATTCTTGCAATTGTTTTCTTTGAACACTGGTGTTATAAAAGCATATTTTAAAATCATGAGGATGTAAGAGTGATAAATGAAATTATGAAAAATAAATGTCCATCGAGGAAGAGTACGCAAAAATATAATTTTAAAAATGAAGATGAGCATAGTGTTAGGAACGTTTGATTTCTTATCATAAATTTCGAGAATATATTGCTTGACTTCGTATTCTGTTATAGAATTAAAATAGAGTTTTGTATTTACAATTTCTGAAGTATCTTCACAATGTTTGTGGTCTCCTTTGTATTGACCCATATTCATGAAAATTGAATTTATTATATTAGCAAAGTTTTTCTCACCAGTGACGTTTACTTCATTACTACTACTATTATTAAGGTGAAAAATCTTGCTCTTTGTTAATCACGAATATTGTTTTATCAAACAATTGAGGCAATAAGGCTAAATTAGTTCGGTATTAATGGATGAGCATAATTGCATTGTGCCTCTATAAAAACAGACGTTTAGAATAGGAGAATAATATGAAACCAACACACATAGAATTAATATTATGAGGCTTTCAAAACAGGATCTCATGAAGCCCTTAGCACCGCCACTGTCACAACACATTCAAAGACCTTGGTATGATCCCAAAATTCGATAATAATTGATACTTATCTTGTTAGAAATTGTTTCTTTTTCTTGTTTCTTCCAAAAGCCGGCACTTTATACTTAATCTAAGGTTTTCTTAAATATTTGCTGGTTATTATCAAAATATGTGCATTTATGTATTAGACTACATTGAAAAATTTATGTATATATATATATGTTTTTTTCAAGCATGGCTAACTCTTAGAATTGAAATTTAAAGCAGAACTATGAATTCAATCACACTTTCCATTGGATTGCTTTCTAACAAGCAAATTCTTAACAGAATGCTTTATAGGTTAATATTTTGAATGGTGATTATAATTAGAATTGTGGTTTATTTAAATATTGGAATTAAGTTACTGAGTTTATTTTATTTCTAATGTATTAAAAAATACCATTAATCTTAGATCTAAAGCTAAATCTATTAATTGAAGGAATTTCTGCAACATTTCCTTTAATAGAATAATTCATTAAAATTCAAAACAGTTTTTTCCAAAAATATTGCTCAGGTACAAATGTTGCTACATGTAAACAGGAGCGTATGTAGTGTTTTTAAAGAGAGGCGATTTCAGTCGTGATCACGTTTTTCACCAGAAGAGGTAAAGCCCACCAAAAACTGTAAAAAAAATTGAAAAGTAAACCTTAAATATATTGTACGGCCTTAGTTCCTTATGATTGTTATTTTTGCAGTTTTTTCATTGAATTTAGCAAAGAAATCAATGGTGAAAATTTGGCTATGCTCCTTTGCCTATATGTAAGTCGGAAGTGAGAAGTTATGAGTTATCTTCAATAATATATTAACGATACTATTTGAGCAAATATTATCTCCAAATTCGTGAGGTTGAAATGCTTTTGATTGGCTGAACTCATCAATTGCATTAATTCAATTTTAGATGCCAATTAAGCAAAACTACAGCAGACGACAACTCCTTAGCTGAGAAAAATCCCAATTACACTAAATAACTGGTTTTATTCAATTATTTTGAATTCCTTTGTATTCTATGATGGAAATTCTGAAAATTTACAGTACTTCTTTATGCTATTTTGGTAAATATAATATTATTATTGTTAAGGATCTTTAATAATTTTAGTAAAAACATTAGACTAAAATATATATTTCGCTCAACTTGAGCATCGTCAATTTACAAAATTTTCCCTCTAAATATGCATTATTTAACTAAAAGATATTAAAATTAAAATTAAAATATATAAAATATATATATATTACAGCTAATATGTGAAATCAGCCATTTCATGAAATGGCTGAAATTGTTATCATTTGGTGAAATGACAAAAAATTTCCGCCTTTTCATGAAATTGCTAAAAAATAACCCCAGCCAATTCATGAAATGGCTGAAATGTTTAGAACATTACCAGGGTATCCAAGTGACTCAATTTAAAAGGCATATAAAAAGTTAAAGTGACTATCAACTTTTATTTTTAACACTGTAGACATAATTAAGCATACACGTCATAAGAGAAGATACAAAGAAACGCATATCATAATTAACATCAATTTCTATCAGCATACATGTATAAGAGGTTATTGTTGAAATGTTCATTTATTCTTACATGTTAGACTGTTGTGGCATCTACCGGTGCATAACTTACCAGCCTTAAAAAACTTACAGCTGCTAATTTCACGTTGCTTTTTGCCATTTTCGCAATTACATCTTAAGAATCCTTGCCCACCTGATGTGGTTGCTTTCACAGCCTGTTGGAGGGTAACTGTACAATCAGTCTTAACATCAGAACTAGTCAGAAGTGTTTGCGAACTAATTACACCAGATTTGCCAGCAATAGTTACATGTTCTGTTCATCGTAATCAATAATCACACCAATGATGTTTTTAAGGTACCCCTACGCCTGTTAACAATGGTTATAGGAATAGCAACATTATCTCCTACTTCATCAGTTTTCAGTTCTACATGTGATCTTTTGACCATTCTCTCCGTTTGTAATAGCTTAGAATAGCAGGCTCTTTTTCTCTGCTTGAGTATGTTCTGTTCTCGTTGATCCAGTCTAGATTTAGCTGTCGAGTCATCAGTAGTAGCTGCTTGGTCGCTAATGGTAGATGCCGCGTCTTTAGTGGTAGCTGCCGGGTCGACAGCTGCCTTGTCAGTTGTAACTGCCGGATTGTCGANCTGCGGGGTCGTTCCCACTCATTTTTATCTGGGATGGTTGATTGCAGAAAGCCAGCAGATCATCTTCTTACTGAAGTCTGTCCAAAATCTTTGTGGATAAATTTGAGTATGTAAGTCCAATCTTTGGATTTTCACCAAACTTTGCTTTGTATGGCGTCTGTCTTATCCCCGAATGGTGTGAACAGTTCTTCTGTTGTTGTGTAAATTTCAGTTCGAATGTCCATTCGTTGGTTTTGTTGTCGCATCCATGCTATCAGAATGTCCTTAATGTCACTATTTGCTTTCTCCACCGAGCCCTAGCTTTGGGGATGTCTTGGTTTTCCGTGAACCATAACTAGCTGGAGCCACAACTCTTTAGACTCATTGATGACATGTGCGGTGAATTCGGATCCATTGTTATTTTGAAAGATTGCAGACGCACTGAAAAGCATTAAGATGCCTTTGAAAGAGTAATTTATAGGCGACTTCTGCGGGTCTTTTTGATGTCAGTGGTCGTAGAATCACGAATTTCGATAGATGGCACTGGTACACTATAATCCATTTGAACAGACCATGAGGTAAAGATTGCATGTCAATGAAGTCAAACTGGGCACGAGAATTAATCTCACTAGATAGAACGCTTGAGTCTTCGGTCGTTTTGTCTTTTCTTGACACACGAGTCATAATGGCTTGAACAAATCGAGAGAGTCTTTCGTAATGTTTGCATACTTTTCTTTAAGCTGTTTCACCATTTTGTCACATCTACCATGACCTGTAGCTATGTGCGCCTTCTGGATTATGTCGTAGGTATCTTCTATCTTGATGAAATACACAAGACGTTCTTCTGGTGATTGTCTTTTCTTGATTAGCTGTTCAACGTCGCCGCACTGTAGAACTTCATATTTCAACAGAAGATAGTACTTTGTTTCACGATCAGCCGCCAACTTCAGGTCATTGATTGTCCGATGTTTCTCACACCTGACATACTTCTGTAACAGAACTTCTCTGAACTTGATTCAGCTGTTGTATGATCCATACTGTCTGATTTTAAGACTCAATGCGTAATGAACCCACTAAAGAATATATAATAATGACTGATCTTTTTGTGTTTTCATTTTTGGCATTAAACAGGCGTCATCAATTAGTCGATAATCCAAGAAATCGACGTCACTAATTACTGTTTCCCCTGTGCATGAACTTGCAATCAAAGAAGCGGCTTCAGTAATTATAGTAATTATGGTAACCCTATGAATTTGCTTCATTGGACAATTAAGTAAACAAATTTTCAACTGATCAGTTATGATAATTTCATGCTCATCACACAGTTGCAGTAATTTTGTGTCATGCAATATAAATATGTATTTTATCTAATAGACAACAATTTTAAAATCAGACATTAAAAATCCAATAAAATGTTGATCATTGTAACACTTATGGTTAAATGAATCAACGAAACAGTGTGTCGCCAATTAGTGTAACACTGACATGGAAATTCCAGCCATTTCGTGAAAAGGGTGACATTTTTAGCCATTTTATGAAAAGGCTAAGTGAATTAGTCATTTCATGAAAGGCTAAAAATTTTAGACATTTCATGAAAGAGTTGATTTCACAGATTGGCTCTATATATATATATATATATA
>CABFPE010000116.1:1181941-1200623 GCA_900660155.1 Hofstenia miamia | reverse complement strand
CCATGTATATGCAATGAAATTTGCGCAGAAACCTATTTTTGACTATTAGTCAAAATATTTGACAATACTCAAAATCGCAATGACAACATACATTGTTCAAATTATGATAGGTACTAAAATTTTTTTAGAATATTTGAAACAATTAAAATAATAAGATTTTTGACATTTTTAATGATACGATTTATAAATATAAATCATGTAATTAAATTGCAGTTGACAAAATATGTATATAAAGAAAAGTTTACAAAATAAAAATTTGAAATCCAAACTATATATATATATATATATTGAGTTTTAAAAAAACTTGGAGTTTCCAGTCCACAAACAAAACAAATAGTGCTGCAATTAAATCAGGCATTTATAAATTTTNTTAACTGTATAAATTAGAAATTTGTTGTTTTTGCGTTTAGAAAGTTGATATATTCAGGGAGACATCTAGCGAAAAAATTATGAATTTTGACAAGAATTTCTGTGCTTCAATTTCTCCATATGTTTGTTGATTAATTTTTTACATGTGTTATCATATTTAATGTCAAATGTACGTTGAACATATTAAACACAAAACTTTTTTTGTATTATATCAAATTAATCGGGAGTTTTTTAATGCATGCATATAGATATCAGAGATGGAAGTGGGGCAGATTTTTGTGAACTGCTCTGCCCCATTTTCATCTGCTGACTTCTGTCCGATATTGCCCCACTCTTTATTTTCTTCCGCCCGAAAGTGTCCCACCCAAAAATTTTTGCTCCAAAAGTACTTGCGATTTATTATTACTCCATATTTGTTCTATTGAAATTTTCATAGCACTGCACGACACCACAACTGCCAAATATTTTGAATCCCTATTACCTAATAAATAAAGTAAATGTTTGA
The DNA here is from genome assembly GCA_900660155.1 of Hofstenia miamia. Taxonomy (NCBI): domain Eukaryota; kingdom Metazoa; phylum Xenacoelomorpha; order Acoela; family Hofsteniidae; genus Hofstenia; species Hofstenia miamia. The sequence continues at coordinate 1,199,749 of CABFPE010000116.1, read as the reverse complement.
TTTACTCAGTGTGACTTATTCAAGAGCATTTTATAAATCTCTTGCAACTATATTGATTATATTCATTATGAAAATAATCAAAAAAATATTCTTTACAATTCACTATTCTTTTTTGAGCATTCACTAATAAATTGATGGAGGGACACTGGAAAATATAGTTTACTAAAGGAAAAAATCCTTATAAAATAGTAATTATCAGTTGTCTTTTTTCTGGGTCGTTTATATTGAAATATTGTCTTTTGATGACGATTGCCAGAATCAACTTTTATAATGTGATCATAAAGATTTATAAAGATTTACCTTTTATCAACTTGATAAAGCATATTAGATCATTTAATGCAGTAATAAACAATGAGCAAAATATTAGAGTCCCTCATTCGATTAATGTAGCAAATCTTTATCGTGGTTATAAACCCATTTTGAGCATCGGTCTTGCAAAGATTCAAGTTTATTAAGATTTTGTTAACTGGGATACCAAATGACACTCGCGTACCTAATTCTTAATATTATCAATTACTTGTATATATTTATTTTCACATTTGAATCTGTATTTTTGGTAATTGCTCTTTGAATGCATTCTCAGAAGATCATTGCATTTTGAAATTTTAGTGACAAAAGGTTGAGTCCAAGAAAGCTTTCTATTTAATATAACACCTAGATCTTTAATTGATTCTGTATGTTTAAGGTGAATGTTGTTATGTGGTACTAAGTTTCTACCAAAACTAATCATTTCGGATTTATACATGATAATTTCCATTTCATTAAGTTTCATCCAGTTTTGAGATTCGAAATATCCTTAACTAATTCATCTTCAGAATTATTAAATAATTTTATATCATCAGCATATAATAATATGGACGAAGTTGAACAGCAAGTAGTCAGATTGCAACGTGCAAATTGGGTTAAATGTTTACATAATTTTTACCAGCACTTGTTTATGAATGGTCAATGAATTATTCAATTTTCTTTGGTGTGGACTATGCCGTCAAAATGTTTTTAGTCAACTACGTTTGATATGTAATTATAGCAATTCCACTTAGTAATACTAATAGATTCCATGTATATGCAATGAAATTTGCGCAGAAACCTATTTTTGACTATTAGTCAAAATATTTGACAATACTCAAAATCGCAATGACAACATACATTGTTCAAATTATGATAGGTACTAAAATTTTTTTAGAATATTTGAAACAATTAAAATAATAAGATTTTTGACATTTTTAATGATACGATTTATAAATATAAATCATGTAATTAAATTGCAGTTGACAAAATATGTATATAAAGAAAAGTTTACAAAATAAAAATTTGAAATCCAAACTATATATATATATATATATTGAGTTTTAAAAAAACTTGGAGTTTCCAGTCCACAAACAAAACAAATAGTGCTGCAATTAAATCAGGCATTTATAAATTTTCAATTAAATCATATTATAGGATCCTACTAGAACCTAGAATGTCATTCACTGGTTGAAACTATAATTCGTCATTACATTGTAGTGCATAAACAATGTTGTAATTTTAGGTAAAAAACTACCAGTCTAATCGATAGCTTTATAGAAAATCTTTTTCTGACTAGAATAGCCTTCTACCCCCATTTTGGCACCCATGCTTTAAACAATTCTTAAAAAATTGTCACTGTAAAATAAAAGATTATTCAGTACTTGACACATACTGTATTTATTTTCATAGTTCCATAGGTTTCGCATAATGTTCTCAACACAGATACATAAATAAGTCTATCAATACTAATAAAAATAATATTTTAGCTTTTCCATGTTCACAAATTCAAAAAAGTATTTGCATTTTTGCTTCAAAAAATTTTCTTGTTTAGAATCAAATGAAAAAGTGTAATGTAGGGCAATTAGGTATAAGAACTCACCAATGGAAAATTCTATCAAAACATATTACCAGTACATGACAAATAATACTCCGCCTCTTTTTTCCTGACTGTGGATATCTTGCAGAATGATATGATAGGACTCGACTTAATTGCATTTGGCAAAGGATTGAACAACTATTTACGAATGCTTTGGAGCTAATCAATGGCTTTCGATTACAGCCAATCAAAAATCCAGAGCCTATCTATCAATTGCTGAAAATTAATAGAATTATGGGTATTTAAATGACTAAATTGCATGTAAAATCAGTACAAATTATTGATGCAAAAGGCCAAAGATCTATAATGTCCTTGGAAGTCCCTTTATGTTATTTGTAATTGCCATTGCTCAAATATCTATATTTCGAGAGGCGATTTGTAATTTTAACAATTTTAAAAGATATATAAATGTTTTTTTTAATGTATAGAGATAGGCTATAGATTGAATAATTGCAGAATTTTTGTGCGCCATCTATTGAAAGTAGTCACAAAATATTTCGTGTGAGGATAATCAATGAAAGCAAGAATAGAATTGGACCCAAGCAGGATACTTTTGGTACTCCACTCATTACTGGCTTTGGTAAATGTGGGTAGAAAGCTAATAGGTTAAAAAATTACCACCAATTTCAAATGTATGCTCAAGTTTCATAATTAGCAAATCATGACGTACACGATCAAATGCCTTTCAAAAATCTATGATTGTTACAGGAAGTGAGACAATTCCTCATCACTTTAATAAATAGTAATAATTGCTTTATTGTAGAGAATCCAGATCGAAATCCGTGTTGATTAGATGATATCTGATTTGTAATTAATGGATATAATGTATCAAAGATAACTTTTTCAAAAAGAAGCCACTAATCTGCATATAATTTGAAACCTCAGATTTTGAACCTTTTTATAAACAGGAATTATTTTTGCAATTTCCCACATCTCAGGATAATTATCATCACTCATAATAAAATGAAAGAGCTTGAATAAATGAATACACATTTCATTTGAGTATGTTTTTAGAAAACTGTTTAAAATTTGGTCAAGACCACAGCTCTAGGTTTTAGATCCTCTAAAATAGATTCTACTTTCTTTATCGATAGATCCATTTCATTAAATCTTCGGCGTTCAAAAGAATTTTGCAAATTTGAAGCTTGTCCAAAGAACATAGTGGAAAAATCACTATCAGATGCTGTATTACAAGTTCGCCAGAAACTTTTCCATTTCATTGGCAAAGAAAGGGATTGTGGTTCCTAAGTTCACGTATCAATGAAAAACACTGATTTATTGAAAGAGGTTAGCTACATGATTTTAAATAAAGTACATTGTCTAATTCAAGTTACAGAGTAATTTGTTGAAATGCCATCTCTACTATTACTGCCAACAGGAAGTTAGTTACAAATGTGATGACAATACATATTAAATATATTAGTAATAGCAAAATATTATTGAATTTTACTCTATAAAGCTAATATTTTATGCAATATATTTATGCAAAGTTAATTGCATAACTTCGAGTATATTTGTAAAACCTATTGATGAGAAATCAGATAAAATAGATTTTCTTGGCATTATTGAATAGAATTAAATTTCAACAAGAGTTAGAAATCCATGGTAATTGATTTTTCAAAATGCGCCAAACTTTATCAAGCCAAAGAACTTTGATGTAAGAAAATTACATTTACAATCTCAAAAATTGGCAATTTTTTGTTCAGTTTTCTCAACTCAAGAGTGCTTTTGCCCCATGTGTACCCACTTTAGAAAAATCTTGCCCTTTACCCGTCCCACTTCCATCTCTGATAGATATTAATGTATATTTATAAAAAATACTATCCTAGAAAAAAACAATTCTTCATTACTGCATTCCAAGATTTATGTAGTGAAATTTATCAATTTAGTAAAAAGATATTTTACAGCCTCCACATTATTTTACACTGTTCTACTGGTTGTTTATATTCTTCTCTTTTGCAATCCTTGTCAAATATTATTGCTGAGCAACTTAAGTTGAAATATAAACGTAAGCACATTAAAATATAGTTCACATGCATTTAGAGAGGATGAAAAATCGGGTAATTCTATTGCAATAAATATAACAAATTTTACTTAAGTAGCAAAAGTCTATTGTTGCAAGCAAACCATGTAGTTAGTTTCAGAAATATGTACGATATTTACCACGATTCGGACACAAAAAGTATTTAACAGTAATATTCAATATATAACTGCATAGCATTAAATATGCTCTGCAACACACTGTCCAGCAATCTTAATGCAAATTGAAATCAATAAAAAAAGGTGTTAAATAAATATTGTTGAGCAAAACTTGTCATTATTTATATCTTAAGACAACTTTGTTCAATGCTCAAATAGTCTAGGATTTGTTTATTTCAAAATTAAACATGTAGGATTCGCGAACAATTTACACCGCAATATTGCACCACTAACACATTATAAAAAATCAAAATTATGATTAGGTGAAGGTTTATGGAAAATTTAATCTCATGAAATTTAGTTTTTTCGATTTCCTGAAAAATTGTGTCAATATTTTTGCCCCAAAGAACATACACGGAGATTTTGTCAGAGGGTAGCTAACATATTTTTAAACTGAAGCTTTTTTATTTCTTATTTAGGTCGTTCTATTGCCCATGGTGTATTTTTTAGGTAGAATTTGGATAGCACATGGGAATAAAGTTATTTTGCTGTATAATTTGAGTCAGAAGGAAAAACTAGGGCAAATTTCATTGATTCCATTTATTTGTGTGTTCTTATAAGAAATGCCTATTTTGTTGATCACATGCAAAAAATATGCTAACAATATGCAATACCGCTAGGATATGTGTATTTAATGTTTTCTGTTAAGAGAAGCTATCTGCAAAATATCAAGGTTATTGGATCAATTTGTATTTGGTTCAGAGTTATACACTTTTCAAAGCTACTGTAGATGCGTTATTTATCTATTTCTCTTAAATAACTGCATATACCTATTTTAATAAAGTCTTGATGCATATTAAATAAATAGGAAACGATTTTAATTACAAGAGCCTAGATAAACATTTTACTCATTTAAATGGTTTGCGCCAGTTAAAAATATTGTAACTAACATAGTAACTAAGCAATGTTCAGTGTATTTAAATATTCCAAGACAAGTTCTTTCAGATATTGTGCAAATAAACTCATCCGATAAGGAAACTTTGTGAATTGCTTTAATTGCTGCTATGGTGTTGCTGATTTTATCTCTATAATCCCGTTGCAGCAGCTTTGAGATGGATGGTAGGTGTGCAGGTGAAAACAACGTAATTTCTATTCTGCTGATAAGTGACAACGTTTTTAATGGCTTAATAATAAAAGCACGAATGACCAGAATGTACAGACACATTTCCTTTAAAAATAGATAAAGAATGCATTCTAATGATAGCATTGGCGAAGCGTTTTCTTCAATTACGGTCCCATTACTATCCAAAATGATAATTACACTTAGAATAGCTAAACATATTCTGAAAAGCGTATATCCCGTAAGTGCAGTAAAATAGCGACAGAAGAAACCTTGAAAAATGCGAAAACGTTTAATAAAGTTTCTGTAGTGTTCAATGTTTGATAGCAACTTAAAATTGTCATGCAGGATAGCGTATTGAATCTCCGAATGATGATGTAAATATTGGCAGGATAAATATTCTGCAACGTACCTGGCAATGATTAAAAAAGGTATCACAAAAACCAGTAATATGGTTTCCAAGAGAAACTCTACTGTGTAATTGATTGACTTAAGCTTTTCACTAGAATGAAATCTTTGGTAACAAATATGTCCTTGAAAGCATTGTGAAATTGCAATGAAAATCGAGCCTAAATGCAAACATGTTTTGTTGATGATATAAATATTTTATTATTCCTTACAAGTACTATAATTCAGCAAGTACACACTGACAGCTTCAAAATCTCTAAAGGCAAACAAAAGAAATTAATGATTTTTAAAAGTATTCTTAATACTAACGATGTTTTCACCCCATGAACATTCCGTTTTCATATTCTTGAAGCCATAACACCAAAATTTTAATTCTTAGGCTGATTAGGCCTGTTCCATTACTTTTCAAAGAATTTCATGACATTTTTTAATTGATTTTTCTATATATTTCGTTTATTTTGGACGGTTGAGATTCACAATTAAGGGTGGGAATGAATAAAATTTTCTAACTGCCCATTTACATAAAATAAGGCTGAGTTTTAGACAAAAATTATGCTGCTCAATTCAGATTTGAATGTATTTTAGCCTGTCAAGATTCCTCCGGATTAGCTATCATTTTTATATTAGTCATTGCACTCAATATTTTTATTCATGTATTAAATTACCCCTGCATACATGTCAGGGGGTAAGTCAAGTGATAGATTTTATATACACCTTTCGTAACTTTAATTGACAAGACCCTTTCATTACTTTGTATAAACTTATTAGGTTAAATATAACTTGTTGTATTCCAATATTCCCTTAGCAAAATATTGAACATTAAAACAACGCTGACATATACTCGTCAATTATATCAAAAAATTAGATGCTTNGTATTTATTTTCATAGTTCCATAGGTTTCGCATAATGTTCTCAACACAGATACATAAATAAGTCTATCAATACTAATAAAAATAATATTTTAGCTTTTCCATGTTCACAAATTCAAAAAAGTATTTGCATTTTTGCTTCAAAAAATTTTCTTGTTTAGAATCAAATGAAAAAGTGTAATGTAGGGCAATTAGGTATAAGAACTCACCAATGGAAAATTCTATCAAAACATATTACCAGTACATGACAAATAATACTCCGCCTCTTTTTTCCTGACTGTGGATATCTTGCAGAATGATATGATAGGACTCGACTTAATTGCATTTGGCAAAGGATTGAACAACTATTTACGAATGCTTTGGAGCTAATCAATGGCTTTCGATTACAGCCAATCAAAAATCCAGAGCCTATCTATCAATTGCTGAAAATTAATAGAATTATGGGTATTTAAATGACTAAATTGCATGTAAAATCAGTACAAATTATTGATGCAAAAGGCCAAAGATCTATAATGTCCTTGGAAGTCCCTTTATGTTATTTGTAATTGCCATTGCTCAAATATCTATATTTCGAGAGGCGATTTGTAATTTTAACAATTTTAAAAGATATATAAATGTTTTTTTTAATGTATAGAGATAGGCTANTATGTCCTTGAAAGCATTGTGAAATTGCAATGAAAATCGAGCCTAAATGCAAACATGTTTTGTTGATGATATAAATATTTTATTATTCCTTACAAGTACTATAATTCAGCAAGTACACACTGACAGCTTCAAAATCTCTAAAGGCAAACAAAAGAAATTAATGATTTTTAAAAGTATTCTTAATACTAACGATGTTTTCACCCCATGAACATTCCGTTTTCATATTCTTGAAGCCATAACACCAAAATTTTAATTCTTAGGCTGATTAGGCCTGTTCCATTACTTTTCAAAGAATTTCATGACATTTTTTAATTGATTTTTCTATATATTTCGTTTATTTTGGACGGTTGAGATTCACAATTAAGGGTGGGAATGAATAAAATTTTCTAACTGCCCATTTACATAAAATAAGGCTGAGTTTTAGACAAAAATTATGCTGCTCAGTTCAGATTTGAATGTATTTTAGCCTGTCAAGATTCCTCCGGATTAGCTATCATTTTTATATTAGTCATTGCACTCAATATTTTTATTCATGTATTAAATTACCCCTGCATACATGTCAGGGGGTAAGTCAAGTGATAGATTTTATATACACCTTTCGTAACTTTAATTGACAAGACCCTTTCATTACTTTGTATAAACTTATTAGGTTAAATATAACTTGTTGTATTCCAATATTCCCTTAGCAAAATATTGAACATTAAAACAACGCTGACATATACTCGTCAATTATATCAAAAAATTAGATGCTTACAAAAATTCAACTAACATTTTTAATTGATGAAAATCGTTTCAAAGTATTTTGTTTCGAACCCCATCTTTTATCGCATAAGAATGCGGTAAAAGCAAATGATGAAAAAAGCTTTTACTTAGACCACTATTTGCAGGAAGGGCAAGCACATCAGCAGAGCAGAAATAGAATGGGCTACTTGTAGCAGTTTACTTTCCAACAGTCAATCGCATTCCAATTATCAATTTGTGAAATGGCTCGAAAATTGCTTACCTCTTCGTCATCACATTTTATCATAATTTTATCAAAAATTGACACGATTATAATGACTTACTGCCACCGTTCTCGAGCATTATCAGTTGAGGTGTATATGTTACAGTTAAGATAATGAACCTAGGTCAAATTCCTAAAACTTTCAGAGATTTCGTCAAATTCATTTAACTTTCAGAGATTTCATCAAATTCCTAAAATTTTCAAAGATTTCGTCAAATACCTTAAACTTTCAGAGATTTCGTGAAATTACTATTCACTAAAGGACTTCACGAAACCGCTAAACTATTCGGGGTTTTATGTATGTACTTGAAAATCTGTTTAAAATTCAGGGCTTCAGAGCAAGCCCAAACATGAAGCTGCTTCAGTTCCCGCTTCTTAGCACATTGTTATGATAATTTAGCTCCAGCTCTGGCTCAGGAATTGGGGGATACTAATGACTTCAACTCCTGCTCCAGCTCTGTTATGATCTGAGCTACAACATATTCACAAATACAAATGTTTGCGAACTTATGGTGTTTTTCAAATTTTAGCGAATATTTTAAAATTTCCAAGAATTTTTATACATTTTTTTCTAACATCAAGGCTTTTTAAAGAACAAAAATCAACTAATGAAAATTGCTTCTTAAAAATGTTTTGGAGGTGGAGGTGTTACTTAAATATCTGGCTCCGGTTCCTGCTGTTTCGTCGTTATTTTAAGTGTTTCTCCAGCTCTTGCTCCGGCTACGAGAAAAGTGTTCTGCTCCTTCACTCCGGCTCCAGCAACGAAGCCCTGGTTAAATTGCATAACTTTACTAACCCATTAAGCGAAATTAAATCAGTTCCTTCAAGTGTTTAAGATGAGGTCATTACTATTTGAATTGCATAAATATATTTCTATTGAAGGGCTTTAATTGCGCTTATTGTCTTTTATCTCCTATAACTATCGCCTTGTAAAGGTATAAGGTATATGTCACAAATAAATTTTACAATGATGATAACTAGGGCAGGACATTTGACATGATTTCAATACTAAGTGCATATCCATTTTTTCTTTGCAAAAAAAATTCTTAAAAAACATAGGAACTCGTTTGTTTAAAAACATAGTTCAATGTATTTGTAATCATCAGTAAGAATATAATATCACTATAGATTAGCTTTTCTACGTCATTTATAAAGCTTCAAAAGTTCTCATGACACGATTTATATTTTTATGGTCTTGAGAATTTTGGATAAACAGCAGGTCTGAATAAAGTAGGAACATACGCTCTTTTACAATAGACTTCTTTAGTAACTATTAGAGTAAACGAATTTTGTACCTATTTCCTCACTTGCGTTGATCTCTTCAGTCTTCAAGACATTTGTCAATGGACATAGACATATTTCGGGGGAAACCCTCATCATGTGCGCTGAAATTGCAGGTAGTGATGTTGACTCCTTGACAGGAGCAGGTGTTTGTTCACCAGACACAGAAGGTTGCTCATGGATTTTTTCACGTGCGACAGATTTACACATATGTTTCCATCCGATGTTTACTCAGTATTAGCAGATTATGGTGACTAAAGAACTGCCAGAAGATCACCCTTATATTAGAGCTTTTCAAGATTATTTCAATTAGCAGACTAGATGGCATTCGAACTTTAGGTCCTCTCCAAACATGGAGCTATATGTGTTCTATTGATTTTAATATGATTAGCGCAATTCTTTTTTGTTGGAAAATGACAAGTCCTGTGTATTATTGTCACTCATTCAAGCCACTATATTGTTTTTCCGTAACTCTTTTGAGCTGTAGTCAAAACATTAATTCTGTAATAATCAGAGGTGTAAATTCTGAACTATTGCCACCCTGAAATATTGCTCGTATTTCAAAGAGAAGAAATGCATCAAAATTTGATATTTTAAATTTTAAGATATACTCCTTCAAGAGAATTTTCTGGCTATGCCACTGTATGAATGTATATGCATATACGATTTCTCATTATAAAGCAGTTTCAAGCCAGTCTTTGAAGTACGCTATAGATGAAATAATGAATATTGACAAATCTGTGTACGACATCGCAAAATATTCAGACGACTTTATGAGAATTATAAAGAAACCATAGACGATTGAAAACGATGTCTCATATGTTCTTCACAAACAATTTTCATTTTCAATGGCAAAAACAATATGCAAAACAACAATATCTAATGTAAGATCTTTGTATTTTAGGAAATCTTTCATCTATTCAATTCCCAAGCATCTTTCATGACGAACAAGCCTGCAATTCCCATATATTCTGTCCCACCGCTTTTTAAATGTAACTATTTGTTCTATTGGATTTAAAAGACATATATACAGTAGGGAAAAATATACTTGAAACGAGTAAAATTTCTTAAGAAATAAGATAATATTTAATATATGGCATTAATTAGTAAAATGATAAGCACAACTCATGTATCTAATAAGCCGGGCGCACCCAACTTTTTTTCTAAGGGNTTCTCATATTCTGTAACTGAGTTAGAGTGAATATATTTTAGTTAAAATATATAAAATACTAAAATCTCATTCTATTTAAAAATTCAATGAAAATGTGTGAAACTATTTTATATGAGTTAAACTATGATTAATTTATTGAACTTTGCGGGGCCATGCCCCCTAAATTTCAAATGCAAGCCACGGGCCTGTGTGGTGCGTGCGGTCAAGGGAGTTTCCAACACAGGCTGTTGTGCTGCTAACTGTTCCTAGATACAATAGGAAACGCTTCCTTCTTTTGTGTAGGATGATTTTTAGAAATTGATTTCCTTTTTATCCCTTAATCACTCTAACCAGAATATTTAGGCCCAATCCCTGCCCGGCCTGAGTCCGGCTCAACCCACTTACTTCCANAAAGTAGTTCATTCATTATTTTGAAGATTTTCAACTATTGCATTAAGAAATCATTGCAGGAATTGAATAGTTTGTGCTTCTTGGCAGGCTAAGCAAAACAGATAGGTTGATATTAACTAAACGCTACTATTCAAATTGAGGTTTACTATTTTGTATATCTACTCTTTACTGTCATATTTTTCTAATTTCATTTCAACCTAACAAACGGAACCAGCATAATGAATATCTATGTTTTAAATTGCTAACAGTAAATTATTTTCCCTAAACCCATGCAGCCATTATTAAGGCACTGTGGTGCCAGGGCCATGGTTAGGGGAGGTCCAGGGGCTATGGGGGCATGGCCCTCCCTGTTGAGCCACTGGGCCCTCTTCCTCTTGGCATCCTGGATACAAAACTCCATACTTTTAATTCTCATATTCTGTAACTGAGTTAGAGTGAATATATTTTAGTTAAAATATATAAAATACTAAAATCTCATTCTATTTAAAAATTCAATGAAAATGTGTGAAACTATTTTATATGAGTTAAACTATGATTAATTTATTGAACTTTGCGGGGCCATGCCCCCTAAATTTCAAATGCAAGCCACGGGCCTGTGTGGTGCGTGCGGTCAAGGGAGTTTCCAACACAGGCTGTTGTGCTGCTAACTGTTCCTAGATACAATAGGAAACGCTTCCTTCTTTTGTGTAGGATGATTTTTAGAAATTGATTTCCTTTTTATCCCTTAATCACTCTAACCAGAATATTTAGGCCCAATCCCTGCCCGGCCTGAGTCCGGCTCAACCCACTTACTTCCAATTCGCACATTTCTATGGAACTTGTTAAGAAGCGTTCACAATTTTGCGGTTTGCTCGCCCAAAGTTAGGTATGTTAGAAACTTCTAAAATTGAAAATTCTAAATGAAGTTTTTCAAGAATATATGATATTAATATACAATTTCAAAACATTGCTTGTGAAAGTATATAGCATTCATTTTTTTCAATTTAAGCTGCTCTCCTGTTCCCATGACTCATTCCAACCACCGCCCAGAGCAGGATTATCACGGTCTTCAAATCCTGTTAACCAAAGAAAGAATAGAACTGAGGATCATTCCATAGTAAGTCTGTGCTACCACAAAGCAATGGCGCAGGAATTAGGGTGACAGGGGTGGCAATTGCAACCCCAATATTTCTGTTGGGGTGTCTGTGCTACCCCAATATTGGAATTTACTATACAGACTAATCTCCAGATACAATAATAAAGCAAATGTTATCAACATAATTTCGCCACCCAAAAATACTTTTCTCATTGTACTGATTATGATATGCAAAGAAGTATTCATACATATATATATATATATATATATATATATATGCCTTTGAATAATTGAATTTTTGTCTCTATATTTATGTAAGTCAAAATCACAAATATAATAAAGCTAGTTCAATGTTTCAGAGTATTAGACATTTTATGCAACTAACCCATTTTCTTGAAAAAATAATTATATAGAAATAAAAAGAAAACAAGAGATTCAATTAAGCATATTTTTTATATAACAATTATTGAAAATAATTGTATGGAATATTTGAGCAAATCTAGCTTAGTAAAAAATGACAGAATTTAGAAATGTAATGCACTGAAATTCTAAAAAATTACTTTAACAACTATTTTTTTTAGAAACACTTATCACAATTAATTAACATGAAATATCACAAAATCTTAAAAAAATAGTTTTAGGACTACACTACTTCAAGCATTTCTGCTGGACGATATTCCTATCAACAAAATGCCACTTTAATATAATCGATTTATTTGACCAATCAGATGCAAAACCTAGTGATAGAAATGATAGAAGTATCATTTCAATTTCTAAGAAGAGATTCATTGTGAATATAACTGCAATTTATAACTCGAAGTAATATATTCGACTGTCACCTCGATTTCTTCCAGAATTATTGTATGATTAGATCGTTCAAACAAGCGTAGTTTTGAATAGAACCATTTAATCACAACGAGATGCAATTGTCTGTAGGTGGAAGTCGGAAGAAATGGAGAATAATATTATTTCTTACTGACACAAGCTCTGAGATAACATACAATTAACGCGTTTTGTTTGTAAGACATGCTCAACGTAATTGTATCGCTGAATGAACAAGGTCTTTCATTTCTTAGATTAAATTTTGGATTCCCTTTTTTTATTAAAATATTAAAATATACGCATGTACGTTTATAATATGTATTTTTTAAGTTGTATAAAAACCCCCAAGGCTGTCTCAAAAGCGATAGAATCATCAAATGTGTAAGCTAGCCTAATATAAGAAAATTTAAAAACTTATAAGTTTTGGCCCCCTCAATGTTGAGTTGCTTCAAAAACTAGAGACTTAAAATTGCCAAAATATGACATAACTGGTCAAATATGTTCTTCAAACTGTAAATAATTTTTTATTGCAAATAAAAAATAAATGTCTCTCGATGTTTTCCTCTGTCAAGTTGTATCTCTTATCTGATAGCAGGTCTTTTTAGCTGGAAAATGACCGTTCTACGCTACAGCTTACAATAGGGCTAATTCTGCTGCATTCCAGATAATTGCGCTACATGACACTCTGATATCAAGGAGGCCATTGTTTATCCTAGATCACTCCTACCTTGACTTTGCCGATTGAATATACCAATAGCACCTTAATCTTCTCCAAAACTGCAGTGACAATTAAAGACCATATCTCTTAACAAATGGTATCGGATAGAAATTCAGAGTGAGTTGTCAGGCCCACCAGGTCAAAAGCTATCTTGATGTTATGATTTGAACACCGCAGCGTCTATCCAGGTTCCAAATCTCAATATTATGGGTTGAGATATCAATGGTATGGTTCTGTAGAGCAATTTGTCAAAAAGGCTTTTACATAATCAAAAGCGAAAATATTTATTTAAATATGTATTTATTAAGTATCACCAAGTATGTATTTAAGCATGTTTTATGTATCTTGCATATTTATCTCGTCCATGAGGTCGTGATCGACAGAAGATTGCAATTGTGCGAAATAAGGTTAATGTTAAGCCTTCAATATACAAAATATGTGAACTTGGTGGTGGTAGCATAAAATAGTTTTTGAGGCATCAAACTATGCAGTACACTCAACAATCAATGCTATATTATTAGAAAGGACAATAATGCTTTTCAAATCGGGACTGTAAATGCTCATGAAAACGTTTTTAGTGATTCTTAAATAATTGGCAATTTTTCTGAAGTAATACATTGAGCAATTTTTTTTAAGTATGCAAAAGATTAATCGACTTTCAATTATTGCAATAATTGAAAATTCAATTACATATTGCCTACCTCTGCAGATATAGAGTGACACCCATAGTTAATATATATCTACTATGGTTGTTATGGGCATATATTTCATAGTTAATGTAAGCATCTATGCTCTGTTGAGAGGGGGATGCTCCCCCACCCGCTCTGTGTGCGCCTCTGCTAATAAGAATAGAAAAGATAAAGCCGTTTACGAAAAAAAAGTATTTCAATATTTAGACTTGATTCCAAATTTGATGACTAATTTCAAATTGAATTCATCAATTTCCAAAAATAATGTATCATTTCAAGTAATTTTTCAAGAATTGAAACTTTTTAATGCACCTCCATTTGATGAAATCTACTCACATTTTAATACGTCTCTGCTAATTCTTCCAATGATGAGTTCTGACCACTGCATGGAGAGATAATCGATTTTTTCAGCTGAACAGTAGTCGGACGATGAAGCAAATCTTTTTAGACCCACAACAGGTGAATTTTTTATCTGTATTGCAGGAAATAACTGCTTTGAAAGAAAGTATCCCGCAACAACTACTAGAAAAGGATACGAATGAAAAATTGTCAACTTTAGCAGTAGCAAAATGTTCTTCATATTGCACACATGCAAGTCACTGCGACATGCATTCTTTTTTTCAAGTGACGCATATGTATTTGCCACAGCAAGCAGACATATTATAGTAGCAAAAAATAGCAAGCATATCAAAAATTGCGATTTTCTCTCCCTTTTCACAAAATTGTACATCCACTTTGCAAAAAGCTTTTTGAGAGAGAAGCGATTTTGCTGTACTGTTGTTGGCAACGAATCCATTTGAAATACGTCAATTTCGTACCTGTCGATGCTATCTATTATTTAAGAAGCATCGTGTACACTGCCAAATTTTCATATGAATAATTCACTGCTAAGTTAATAGTGTAACGCCCAATTTTAATATTTTGCGAAAATAGTTTAAAAGTTTATTCTAATCAATTAAATCAAAGGATTCAAAATTAGTAAATTACAAATCCATGTAGGCTTATATGTGTAATTGCAATATTTTCCTAGACATTTTTATTCATGAAAATGAGGTCACACTTCTGTCTAGTATCCATGTGTGAATCAAATCTTTATTGAAGAAAAGTGTCCGAGCCAGAAACCTCATTTTTTTGAGTTGGTATACCATACTGCTAAATAATCGTGCAAAAATTTAAAAAACCGACGGTGCCATTTTGAAATAGCCTCAAATTTGGAAATTTGATTATGATTAAAATTTAATTTCGCCCAAAGTATAATAACCTAAACCAAGAATGTGGTTTTTGGTCGCCATTAGCTCATATTTATATTTACGTCAAAAAGATGTAAAAGAAATAAATTGGTAGTATATTCAAATTAAAATTAAAATTTTGATTTTCAATATTTGTTCATAAAATATAGCAAAGTTGAGTTAAAGTTTGATTATTAGCTAAATGTATATTTTGAATTTAATAAGCGATCCCAAGTTAATCAAATTAGGAAATCTTGGAAAGTTCTTGGAAATTTCTTTTAAAAAACGTTCAAAAATTTTCCAAGAAATTCCCAGATTCTTAAAGAAAATTTCCAGGACATTCCAAGAATCAGGGAAAATGTTGAAAAGTTCTTGGACGATTTTTAGATTTTTCTTTGAAAAAACTTGCAAGAACTTTTCAGGAAATTTCCAAGAAATTCCCAGAATCTTGAAAGAAATTTTCAATATACCCAATAATCATAAAAAATCTTAGAAAGTTCTTGGAAGTTTATTAATTTTCGTTGAGAAAACTTGAAATTTAGCAAGTCATGAAAGAAATATAAAAGAAATTCAAAGATGTTCTAAAAAACGAAATTGTAATTCGGCAACAATGTGCAGAACCATTACCTTATGCCAGACATAATCATGATTTTATTTAAAGTTATTTAAAGTGTCGCATAAAAAACGAAATATATATATGTTAATGAGATTTTCAACATCGACTTTTTCAAAACTTTATTATCATATTGAAATCATACAATAAATTCATTTTTTGATAGTCTACTTTTCTTCAAAGTCCATCCATATTGGGACTTTCTCCATATATTCAAAGACCTCTCCTAAAATAAGAAAATTATATATGTTCAAGATCTTTGCAAGAAATCGTAGAATAAATTTTTTATCAAGTTCTTTCAAGAAACTTGTAAGATTTTTTAACGAAATTCAACACTAAAGAATTATTCAAGATATTCCAAGATTATTCAAGTTTTCAAACTAGAGATACAAATTAGAAAAGATGGTACGTCAATGATATTTAATGAAAGGATGTAGTATGCTTAACACAGTAAAAAGTCATCTAGCAATTAGCCTCGTTGGGCATAAGGTATTATGGAATGACAAACGAAAAGGGGAAATTTTCATGATGATTATTAAGTTACATACACATACAAATATTAAAATAAATCGTCAGTCCACTACTAAGTCTATTATTTGGAAGTTCGAAGTTATAAACAATGTTTCCTGGTATGTTAATACCTTAATATAATCAGAAAATACAAAGCATAATGCTGATTCCACATAATAACGGTTTGTAACAAAGAAACACTGGATGTCATTTTCTGTGAAATTACAAAAAAGAATTTTTATTTTTGACTATGCGATGACAAATTGGAATAACAATATATTGTCTTGCATCACAAATTTCCTTGCTTTTTATGGAACATAAAGTATAGTAACGGCAGTAACACTGCCTATTGTGAAATTGTGAATGGTGCTGGGGGTGTCAAACTTGATGATGAATTGAAAATAATTTTCTACAGAATTATTTTAGTAATATAATATAACACAATAATTAATTCACATAAAAGTTAATTCAAGTATTATTTCCATTCTCAGTCATTGTCCTTTATGTTTGCTGTCATATAACGTCAAAACGGTAACCGTCGGAACTCGGAACATTGTAATTATGTTTCATAGAACAAGACTCAATTCTTATGATAGCCATGTGCTCACCTTTCAATGTCTTTTTTGAGACTTTTACATACAATTCTTTCTACAAGCATGCTCTAGAACATGCTATTTGGGAACATATACCTACTGCATTCATAATGAAACAACTGTTCTAAAGAAAATCTGATAGCACTACATATATATATATATATATATATATATATATATATATATATAAAGAATACTCTCACCTATTCGAGGCTCCCCATTCGCGGCCCCACATATTCGTGGGTTATGCTCTTAACCCTAAAACACATGTGTTATACGCATAAAAAATTACTTTACGGTACAGTGATACACTATGGGTCAATATGCTCTGTCCTCCTTTACTTACATTTCTTTTTGATTAAAATATTGTTGAGTACAAAATTAATATGTATTTACATTATCATTACTATATTAGTGAAATGCATAACTGCATGCAATATTATTACATTATTACTATTTTAATGGGTAAGAGTGTCTTTAGAAAGTGTTTGGGAAGCATTTAGTATCGGATATAATCTTATACATAGACGTTTAAAAACTGCATCCAATATTCGCGGGGGAGTAAAGCACGTAACCCCCGCGAATAGCGAAGAATAATATATATATATATATATATATATATATATAATATATATATATATATATATA
>CABFPE010000116.1:1109163-1122391 GCA_900660155.1 Hofstenia miamia | reverse complement strand
TTTATATATGAATAAAAAATTGGAGTCCGCAAATTTTATATTGCTTATTGTTTAGGATGAACTTGAAATATTTACGTCATTGGATTCATTTTCTTTTGAAACTTTCGATGCAACAATGTTGTTAAGTGAACAAATCAGCTGATAAAATCACATTGTTTAAAATTTCTTTTCAATCTACTCCTTCAATTCTTTTATTAAGCATTGCTATATTCAGTTCTTTGGAAGAAAAACTTTTTAAATGTCATGCTTGGTAGGCGCCTCTCTCAATTCACATTCAATCATATTTGTAGTATCAAAAATACTTATAATAATCAGCATTGCAACAACGCTTTCTTCCACTGTTAAATTTGTTAAATGTAAATTGATTTGATGTTCTCTGCAAAATGACGACCTTGAAAAAGAATTTAGTTTTTATCAACAAAGTTCTGGAGGTTCTTACTACATTAGTTATTCAGACATAATTTCATCATCAAGAATTAGTTTGCTAAGATTATATAATGATCTTGGAATTGTTATCTCAAATTAGATTCAGCTGCACACAGTAAATGCAGAAAGTGCTCAGACGAATTTAGTGAAACTTAACTTTCATTAATTGATTGTGACTTTATCATTGATGAGCTTAGTGAAGAAGAACACCAAGCATGTTTATTTGTCGCTAGTTATCTCGCCCATAGATATCCTGAATATGTTCGGGCAATTGATGAAGAACCCAGTGATAATGATGAGCTCTTAGATGTTATTACAAGAGGAGGCTTAAACTATCCATCTTTAACGTTTTTTCATTCTTACAATTTTGTTACGCAATTTTTTAAAAATTACAAATTCATGAAATTTGCCATGGAAAATTAATGCGACTTTTAAATGTTGTTTATACGCCATTAAATTAGCAGTGCTTGCGTTCTATGTGTAATACATTCTAAAAAGGAACACTCACTGTTCAAAAAGACTTATCTGCAATTGAATGTAGCAAAAAATTAAGAAATTTTGTAAATATTTTAGTCTATATAATAGTATATTAGATGCAATTTCAATATATTTTGATCAATTATTAAGTGTTTAAGCATTTTAAATGTGTTTTTAATTTACTGCATGAGTCTAAAGAAAGAAACTGTTATTTTTATTATTAAAAATCACTTTAAATATACTAGAATAAACTGAATTATTACCCTCCAAGAGAGCAACAGCTGTTGTTGCTTTCACTTCCTGTTATTTTCGTATTCCTCGCCACGAAGGAAAGATAACTAATAAAGAATAAATTTCCATCATTTTTACAGCGCTTCGTTTCTTTTTATATAAAATTTTATTAAACATATTTACCAATTAAACAAGTACCAGTCGCAGATTGATTTCTTATGTCCACGTAATTAAGTTCTGCGTGAATCACATGGCTAGCTAAAATTAATGCGGAGCGTAATGTCCACATGCGTTTTGTCAAATTAATTGCCACCGATAGTTGTTTTTACAATTTGTCAAAATCATTTGGTGCTAATTCTAATAAATTGATCTGAGTTTCTGATTAGAGTTTTACGTTGTGTTTTCTTCTTCGTTACCGATGTTAGCAATTTAATTGGATTATGCTACATTATACATGACCCTCTTATGGATGGATGTTGGTAGGAGAAATACTTTCCTAGTGCAGCCCTACCTAGGATTAACATCACAATATTGTCATCATTTTTTATAAATTACAGTAGTGGATGCAAAGGGAGGACATGGTAGAATATCCTTTTGTGGGATTTCTAAAATTGATTTATCAAACAATTTTGAGTAAAAAATTTAAAAAAAATTAAGAACTGATATCGTGAAATACATTTTTAGCATCATTTTTTTCAAAAATTTTTAAAAAAAAAATTGCGGGGACCTGCCCTGCTCTTGGTTACTTACTTGATCATAACTGAGATGTTCCTGTGTCAGAGAATTCTGCTAACGCCCCTTGTCAGTTATATAGTATAAAATTTCAAAAAATCTGAAGGTATGGAACAACTTCTATATATAGTATTAAGCTCCCCTACCTTAACAGACATTGTACCTCTGACGTTAAATACAAATCGACAGCAACATTACTACGGAGACTTAATTCAACATAGTTTCGTTTTGTTCGTCTGGGTTATTGGTTACAGTATTATTCTTAGTGGCTATCTCATCATCGTACTAATTTCGTTAATATTTCAAAGTCCGATTGAGATCTATATTTAGCAAGTTTTTTTTTCAGAACGTTTTGCGCGTTTATTGCAAATGATGAATCTGACTTAAAGAAACCAAGACACCATCACATTTGATTTAAATTCCCAAGTGCTTCATTACTAGTTTGAGCATCAAAAAAATAAATGAATTTTGGAAAATGTTGCTTTGTATCATTATAGTATCAATGGAATGGTTACCCTTGCATACCATGTGCAATGTTACATTTTTATAAATTATATAATGCAATACCATCAAAGGACGCTATAAAAATGGAAGACTGATGTGCTGCATAATGAAATAATTTATATTTAATTAGAAGTGAGCAAGATTTGTATTATTTGAGGGTACAAGACTTGGGGTTTTTTGCACTTGCTTCTGCCACTAAAATGAATACAGAGACTTGACCTCCCTCTTCCTCCACTGATTTTGGTGAATCACAAAGCATGCAAGCTCAAAACGATACCAATTTCCCAGCCATCCTTTTTCAAATAAACGTTGTGGTAATTAAACATTGGTAATCGCAACATCGCGTTTTCCTATTAGCGTATTTGATTGGTACGTATCCTGCTCCACTGGCTTTATGCTGGCCATGTTCCTGGACCATAAAATATTAGCAGCCTGTGTATCATTGCAAAAATTTGAATCCTGGAACCTCCCAATAAATAATCCTGGGCACGCCACTGCGTGTACAGAATTGTTATCGGGAACGGATAAGCTTATTTCCAATCAAAACCTAAATTATAAATAAAATGTTGAAAAAATTAACATATTTTTAATTTGGGTTGTAGAAATTTTTTTAATTTTTGATAGCATCAAAGAAAAGTTCATGTTTGAGAACCGGTGAGTGAGGGTAAAGCATTTCGGGTACGGCTAAGGAAGTATTTTGCCAAGCGGTGTGCCATTAAAAACCTCTGCCTGCGCAATAACTACTACCCATATCCAAACATAGTCACCATTACTAAATTCAAAACCCCATTATTTACATTCATTTTCAAACAGTTTCACACTAGTTTTAATGAAAAAATCCACTAAAAATTATTATTATTACTACATTTAAAAAACTGAATTGAGATAAAGTACTTTACTTAAATAACAACACATTAAACATTAGTTCATTCTCTCAAGTCTACTAGAGTTTAAGGGTGTTATTTTCTTAAAATTCTATCATGGAGATAAATCAATAATAAAATAGTTATTTTGTTTTGTATTCAAAAGCTATATTTTAGTTTTCCATTATTGAAAAATCATATTTAAAAGCGTTCTTAGGTGTTCATAGACCAGTGCCTAAATAGATCCATAAAAGTTGTTAATTTTACAGGATATTCTTTCTGCATTTTTTTGGGACAGAAAGTGTCACTAATTGTTACTTTTTGATCTGTGGGGTATGATTCATTGCTTTGTATACTGCCATGCACTTTTCTCTATTTTTTCAAAAGAATGTCATTCACAAACTGTAAATCTATGAATGTATTAAAAGTGTATCACGAAAATACTATTCCGCTTTGGATTATTGCCTACAAAACGGTCGTGTGATATTTTCTCCTATAAAATCTTTCTGCAATAAGTATTTAGAAGCTATTTACTTAAAACGTTACAAGATATACATTTTTATTAAATATGTTGTAAAGTGTCCCAGGACATCTTTGCTTAAGTTAAGAATATTTTAATAAGAAAATCACTAGTGTCCATGTTTGCTGTTCTAGCTGTCTGCACTTCTTAAATAAAATCACGCTATTTTATGTACAGCATATTCTTACATTATGCCAATGAGAAATTTTTATCTTAGCTTGTTTCTAAAATTTGAAACAATTTGGAAATAGTTTTTAAGATCTTCTTAGTTGTTCAAAGATGTGACACTTATATTATTGATCGGAATAGAAATTCATTTACTAGAAGGCATGTTTAAGATTTCCATCTGTAGACATGTATGTTCTGTACAAACGCTAGTCTGGTTAAAATTCATAGAAGGAAATTTTTTCTTCAACTATTTTCGCTTTCATGGGCACAAGGAATAAAAATTATTTTACCTGACATCACATGAATATATATATATATATATATATATATATATATATAATATATATATATATATATAATATATATACATATATATATATGTGTGTGTATATGTACATATATGGAATGAAAATGAGTTGGCCTTCACACTTTACATGGGTGAAGCACAAACTCAAACTGAATCAATGTTTTTTTCTTTAATATCAGCTGAACAACCAAATGAAAACACAAAGAATACTTTACAAAACGAAATAAAATCAACTGTATATTAATATTTAAAACAACCGAAAATTCCCAAGAAAATAAAAGCTCTTACTAATGCACTCAAAGAACTTAAAAATGATCAATCATTGTATGTAGCAAAGTTTGACAAAGGCAATAGAATCTTAGTAACTGATTCAAGCAAATATATTATAAACATGAAAGAAATTATTGAAGATAAAAATAAATAAATATATATATATATATATTAATACTAAGGAATTAAGCCCGACAGAATACAATGAAGATCTATACTTTTCTTCATGCTATTTAAAAAAAAACCTATAAAATAACTCGTAATTAGATTTTAGGCATAGGCCTTATTTATCATTTACAAACCTTATAATTAACTGCTTAAACTAGGGCCCTGTGAATCCACTTTTTGCTATTCGAATTCAAATTAGAATATTCAGGCAAATACGAATCCAACATATATTTATTTTGCAAGCATCTTATTGTTAAGAAGTGGTGTTGAAACATGATCTTAGTAGGCTATTCTACAGCAGAAGTAGTTAATTAAGAATAGTCGTTTACACGTTTCACACAATGAGTTAACTGCCAAACTAATTTTGTTTACAAAATTTTAGTACCCTAACCAGAAATTTATAGAGCCACCACTTGCACTAAGACTCGAATTTTCGAATCTGCACATTCAAATCCGAATTCAAATCTAATATAGGTTCGCATGATCCTAGCTTAAACCATTGAATAAAGAGACTCTCCCCCTTTTAATTACTATAACTTTATAAGCTGATATGCTACTCATTTGACTGGAACAAACCGCACGATTTGGGTGAATAATACAAGCGTAGATTCATTAATAGAAGAGCGACTTTACTGAGAAAAATTGATTAAATGTTAGGACTAAATGCTTTTCTGTTCCAGTTCAGTTAGCATGTTATAAATTCATGATAATTTAAGAAATTATATTAACAGTGAATCATCAATATTTGATATTTTCATAAACTGTATGATCTTGTGTTTTAATGAAATCAAAGCTCTATGTGTTGCAATCTATGCAAATACGGATGTCGTTGCATGCAATAGGTATCGCAAAGTTGTATAATAATTAAACAATTCAAGGAAATGAATTAATTTCTAAGAAAGCACGGTTTCATACCATATTTGGACATTCTAGTGTGTTGGACAAACATCCTTGTTTTATTTAAGCTCACAGAAACACTAGTCATTAGTTAAATTTTGTAAGGTAAGCATGTATTTCAAAATATTGCATTATCAAACAACTTTAACAATTTTATCATGTTTGTTTTGCTTCTATAACGCGTTCAAAGTTATAAAAACACCAAAAAGAATTATTTTTCAGGAAACTTATGAAAAAGTGTAAGTCAGTCTGTCTATCTGTCTGTCTGTCTGTCTGCATTCTAGACATAAAAGTACATGTCTGCGAAATTTTATCAAAAATTTTCTTTAGCTAACAAAATGTGCGACAGTGATATTGCTGCTCTCGTTGTTGACAATGGCTCTGGTATGTGCAAGGCCGGTTTCGCAGGTGATGATGCTCCAAGAGCAGTCTTCCCATCCATTGTTGGACGCCCTCGTCATCAAGGTATCATGGTTGGAATGGGACAAAAAGAAAGTTATGTAGGAGATGAAGCCCAAGTGAAGAGAGGTATTTTGACCATCAAGTATCCCATTGAACACGGTATCGTCACTAATTGGGATGATATGGAAAAAATATGGCATCACACATTCTACAATGAACTCAGAGTTGCTCCCGAGGAACATCCCATTCTATTAACTGAGGCTCCCTTGAACCCCAAGGTATGCAATTTAAGATTTCTGTGAAATATTTTATATATTTCACAGAACTGATGGTTCAATTTTCTTTCATTCATTAATTAATTAAAATTGTTTAGGCAAATCGCGAAAAGATGACACAAATCATGTTTGAAACTTTCAACTGTCCTGCAATGTACGTTCAGATTCAAGCTGTCATGTCCCTGTACGCATCTGGTAGAACAACTGGTATTGTCTTTGACTCCGGTGATGGTGTCTCACATACAGTTCCAATCTATGAGGGATATGCTTTGCCACATGCTATCCTGAGATTGGATTTGGCAGGCAGAGATCTTACAGACTATCTTATGAAGATCTTGATGGAACGTGGTTATTCTTTCACGACATCAGCTGAGAGGGAAATTGTAAGAGACATCAAAGAAAAATTATGCTTTGTTGCTCTTGACTTTGATGAAGAGATGGCTAATGCTGCAATGAATTCTAGCTTAGAAAAAAGCTATGAATTACCTGATGGTCAGGTAAGCTGTCTATAATTTGATAAATCTAATCATTCGAGCGTTTTTTATGGCTGGAGATGCTTTGAGGTGCTAAAAGGAATTTAATGATTAATTTTTCATGCATTGTATGATTTATCCCTATTTAGGTTATTACAGTTGGATCAGAACGTTTCAGATGCCCTGAAGCTCTCTTTAAGCCAGCCTTAGTTGGTATGGAAGCAAATGGCATTCACAACACTACATATAACAGTATCATGAAATGTGATTTGGACATCAGAAAGGATCTTTATGCTAACATCGTCATGTCTGGTGGCAGCACAATGTACCCAAATATTGCTGACCGTATGCAGAAAGAAATGAGTGACTTAGCTCCTCCTACTATGAAAATCAAAATTCATGCTCCTCCAGAAAGGAAATACTCTGTATGGATTGGAGGCTCTATTGTTGCTTCTTTGGCCACATTCCAAAGCATGTGGATCGGAAAAGAGGAATATGATGAAAGCGGTCCATCAATTGTCCACAGAAAATGCTTTTAGATTTTTGTAATCAAATTAGAATTGATCAGTTTTGCTTGAAAATGTATTTTTATAACCAATGTGAAAAGTAGAAGAACTTTACAGCTAAAACTTTAAAAAAACCAATGCAAGTATTTGTCATTACAAGTAAGCCTAAACCAGTAATGTAGCAACAAATGATATTTATATATTACAATAAAATGCTGGTTTATTTAGTAATATACGATATTACTTCAGATATGACATGGTTTGAAATAGAGATTAATGTGGTACAATTTTTATAAAATATATTACCCTACAGAGATTAAAATTTTATCGCCAATAACCACATACCCCACTGTACACCGCATTTCAATCAGGTCTAATTTCAAATACAAATATTGAAAAAATGAAATGCAAATAACTATTGCAATTATACATGTGTAAATATAAGATTGCTTGTTTTCCTAAATATAATATTAATTTCACTGTTCAACAAAATTTAATGAAATATATCATTCTAGATAAATGATTTGTGCTGAAGCCGAATATAAAGTAAATTTGAAGGTCCAGTGGACATACTTTTTAAAAATGCAAATTTAACCCTTTCGATCCGACTTTTGCACAATTAACTTTTAATCATTTTTTCGGTATCTCCCACTTATTATGACACTCCTTTACTACCATAAGCAAAATTGAAAATTTTTATAATAGGTACATGTGTTTTTCGACCATGGGACAAATATTTCCCAGCAGTATTATAATGAAAAATATTTTGGGACAATTCCATCCCAATAGTATTTGGAAAATGTTCTTGGGACATATATGTCCTATTAGGACCGAAAAGGTTAAATTTCGAACTTATCACTATGATCTATCTCATTCCTATCACTCTATTTTTTCATTACTCTTAATAAAAACATAATTCTACCACGTATTCCTATCTATCTTTGGTTTGCAAATTGCACTTTTTAGTTCATTTTAAGTTTTGTCCTCTGCACTCAGCCCATGCAGCCATATTATAAACTCATTGATATCAATCAGATTTGATATAAATGATATGGTCCACATTTCAAGGTCTATGAACACTGGTGTTCAGCCTTTGTTAACAACAATACCATTAATGATGTGAATATGTGATATGGTGGATGTGGATGTGATAAAGAGTGATTAAGAGTACCTGAGAAGGATGTTTGACTCATATATGAAATTTAATCTCATCATGTGACCTAACAAAAGCCTAAAAACCATGACACATTTTTTGCCATATCATGAATTCAGAAAACAAAATTCTTGATGTCAAAACAATTTTATTAAAAGTTAAAGCAATACAACATGTACATGTAAATCAAAGGACAACTCAACTTTCAAAAATGAGTAAAATCAGTATTGTACGGGCCAGCAATTTCACAGCCTGTGTCCCGCCTGGCCCGTAATTATCCTTATTTCGAGCAACCCGCGGCATCTAAATACAAAACATCAACGAACTACGAAAATTGCAAATTGGTATCATGATATTAATATAACATCGGTGCTGATTGTTAGTATCGGTCAATCTAGTGTATTCAGGTTTTTGTAAATATGTTGATAATAACTTTGTATATAACACCAATTAGTTGTTGCAAATAGAGAACAGTTTAGAGAGCAGTTTTAAAGAGTTTAATGGCAAGACGGGAATGCGTGAATCCCAGCGATATTACAGTAATAAACCACATTGAATAGTCTCAATTTAACAAACTATATGAACAAAACAAACCTTGAATTTATTATTTTTTTACGCCTGACCCAGCCGCCCATCAATACATCAAACGTTTCGGCACACCCGGTACATTTAAAAATCCCTAATGAACATGCCCGCACTAACCACCCGCCGTACAACCTTGAGCAAAACTGATTCAATATGGTTCGAATAGTTCCAGTAAATGCAACAAAAAGTCTGGTGTAAAAACGCAAATCAGAAACATTTACATTATATTTTCCTCTATGATTTGATAAGTCCAGCAATATTCGCCTAGTATGCACATCACTAGTTTCTTTTAGTGGTGATTCTCCATTTCACTATTGTAGAAGAAACTGTGTTTAAGATGTAAACATCTTAGCCTACACATTGGATTAAACAAAAAAATATCGTTATTTTTCATTTTTTAGACGGTTGTTGCAATGAAAGAATTGCAATAAGTTAGAAAATAATCTCTAAAATAAGAAAAATGTTATTTTCGAAAACGCATTTTCCGCAAAATTTGCAATTGGAAGGTAAAACTAATGTCAGATTCGTACATTCCATGTAATTTTGAACTAGAATCTTATAAAAACCTTCATAAAAAAATGTGCTATGAGTTATTGTTAGTGAATGATTACTGAACTATTATTTTACATAGAAATAGAGAGACAATATCATATATGAATCAAATGCTTTATGTAAATTTTGGTAACAACATGGAGCAGGGCTAATGCAATTATTTGTAACTACGATCACTTCTTATTTTTATATTGTCTTCAAAATTTTTAGTATTATTGAAAATTTTCAAATTGCATGAAATTCGGTCTCTCAATTCATTATGTTCTTGCTTGATATATAGGGTGATATATAGGAATTCACGCCCGATTTATACAGTTAAAAAGTCAATGAATATTTTTTTTCTCTAATCATTTATAACATAGAAATTACATTGCATTGATTTTTCTTATGGAATTCTTATTTGCAGCTCCTTGTATTGATTATTCTTAAAGAATTATTACTGAAAAATAATTTTAAATATAATCATGTATTTCCATCTAACTAAGGAACAGAGAATTACAGCAGTTAAGTTTTATTATCAAAACAATCAAAATGGGGCAGCAGCTGGTCGTCTTTTGGCAATTAAATTATGTCATCCAAGGCCGAAACATCACAAATTTAGTTAAAAAATTTGAAGGGACAGGCAATATAAAGGATGCTCAAAGGACAGGCAGACTACCAATGAAAGAGGCGACAATCTTATAGCAAGTTTAACTGAAAGTCCTCCAAAATTTGTACGACTTCTCTCAGATGAACATGGTACAAGCATTACATCAGTATGGAGACTTCTACACAAAAGAAAGATGAAGTCATATTAAAAATCGGGAGTGACTTTTAAGACATCCTATATCAGCAAACCTATCAGTTCCAATAACGAAAGTGCTGGAAAAATCTAGTCAACCAAACTACTAAAATTAACGAAATTCTAAGATCAAGGAGTTTATAAATAAATTTTTCCATAAATTTTTTTTTCGAAAGACTATTATTTGTTGTAGTTAGAAAAGTTCTTAGAGAAGTTAAGGGCTTGTACGAAAACTATTTATCTGAAAAAAATTTACATTTCCCAAAAATAGTTTTATTGCTCAAATGTTATCCTTTATTTGAAAATTTATTCCTGTAATTTACAATTCATATTCAGGAATTTACATTTGATATTCAGAAACCTTAAGCAATATTCACCATACATAAGCATAAAATATATTAATACTTTCCCATTTATGTGAAGTAAAATTTTACCAATTCGTTTACTATTTGGAAAGAACTGTTGAATTATTGCTATAATCGATTAAAATAAGTGAATACATGTAAAAAACAATTTTATTACTACGTATTCTACTTAAAACATTTATTGTATGGAGAAATAAAGTACTTAACAATATTTTTAACATTAAATTGATTATTAGAGCGATAGGGATTACGATTGCCCCAATTTGTGCAGTGGTTGCTTGGCATTCATGAAAGTTAAGATAAAAAATGCCTTACAATTGGCGAGACCAGTAGTATTCAAGATCACAATAAACAAGCAAACAAAATAACTTACATACAAAATCTTACATATCATTTCAAAATCAGATATCATCATAAGCCACTTAATATTGGAAAATTTCTTAATTAAAGGATTGTAACTATGTTTTTTGTAACATCGATGTGATAAATATGACGCCTAAAAGTCGTTATGAAATATGACATCTTTTGCATAGTAACCTGGACTTGGGACTAGGAATAGGCCCAACTTGTAAATTTTTGCAATTCCAATAAGAAATAGTCAACTTGTTTTCAGAGTTTTCTTAATAATTTCTGATAAATTTTTCCAAAATAGATGTTGACTAGGTACACGTGCCATAGTGATATTTAATAGGATTGTTGATGGAATGAGAGCAACAAACTTCGTGAGGCACGGTACCCTAAGGCTTGGATTTTGAAAATACTGAACTTGCTTGTATTTTAATTCATTTGAAATTTACTTAAAATTAAATATTGGAAATTTTCCGCTAAAATCACAAATGGAAGAAAAACTATTCAAAAGCAATTTTGTCATCAAAAATGATCTAATACAATATTAGTCGACAATGATTGGAACCGGTTGGGTTGGGTCGAGATATTTAAACCGGAAAAAGTTTTTTAAAGACAACGCGACGCAATGGAGTCAATTGTGGTTTTCAAGGAAGTAATGAAAATTTATATTAATGAATTTGTACATATTTACGTCAACCTGTTTCTTTATTAACTCAATTAATTGTTTTTTTAATATATTCATCTCTGTACTCATATATAAATCACTAAAAAGCTCAGTTGGGAGCTACTCAATTTTGAATGTTAGTATATATTTTCCTCCGGTTGTATACCGGTCAGGTTAGTAGCCCTAAAACTCACACAGATCGATGCCGGTCAACCGGCATGAACACTAAGAAGTGCCGGTTCGGTTGGGTTAATATTTTTGTCAACCGGTTCCACCCATGTAGTCGACAATGTGATGTTCATTGTGTTCATTGACAAAGGCTACTCCTAAGGACGGCCCTGGGTAGATGATATTTTGGGCTTATTTTTTTCAAAGGTTGCCGATGAAACAGAATTTCTATGTTCAAACAATATTTTCCCAACAGAAATGCATAATGAACAAACAGCGCAATTCGATAATTGAAAATTCTTTTTGAAATGGATTTTGGAAATGCTACTCTTTGGAATCATTGGCATACACGGCAAGAAAAGACATAAATATATAATATTTAAAAAACAAGAGCATTATATTTAATGTTTACTATAAGTAAACAGGGAATTTCAATAAAATCAATGCACATCATGTTTCAATGGAATGTGTTTCCTGCCTGCTATTCTATAATGAAATCTGCAAAAGTGTTATTGTTTGCTATATTTGGCAATAGAGTAATCTCATTAAGAAATATTGGGCGAAAAGTTCGAAATGTGCTATATGTGAGGGAATAGCACTCTTATTGTATTAAAAATCGAAATTTCATTCCTATCGCATTTATCACAAAATGTCCACTCTGGTAATTTATCATCTAGTCTGAGCGATATGAAAATTCTACTTGACGATTTAAACTTATTTGCCTACTTAAGTAGCCAGCTGATTCCCAAACGCCCAATTATTATCAATATTAGTAATGGAAACAGGTCAACCCTACCCGTCGGGTCGTGTCCATTTCTTAAATGTTGTATCGGGTCACGGTACACAAAATTAATTAATGTCGAGTCACAGTCGGGTCGTGGGTCACAATGCTTGACAAGTTTCCAACTCTGATCAAAGCATAAAGTTCTACAATAATTCAAACAGTTATTTCACTGTCTAATTAATTACAATGTAGTAGCAAAATGTTTAGATTTCTATTATATTTTAAACGTTAATATTTGCACAATTGATTGGTTTATTTTCAAAAATTCATCTTGTTAGTGCAAGACAGATGCTAGTAATTAAAAGTAGATTAAAATCTATTGTGTAACTTCATTACAATTATATATATAAATGCACCGACAGGTTTTCATGGTAAACCTGAGAACGCAGCATGACATGCGACCGTGTGATTACATGGTAACAACCAATCACCAACAACCTTTCTTTCCTAAATTAGTGTGAAACATAAGGTCCAAAAAATTGCGTTTGTTTCCTTTCGCGTACAGGTCTTTTAGTAAAGTTTTCCCTTGCAATAGTGATATTTTTGTCTTCATTGTCGTTCCCCATTCTGCCTTCTTCTTCATAGTCATCGTAATATTTTAACTGTGAC
>CABFPE010000116.1:1087195-1104609 GCA_900660155.1 Hofstenia miamia | reverse complement strand
TTAGAAAAACAACATCACCTGTGATGGTTGCACTTATTGCGTTAAGACTTACTAAGAAATCCAAAGTCCCTTTTGAAGTTGTCATAATATCATTTTTTATGTCTTTATCTAATATGGAGAATAATTTATCAAAATGGGAATATATTGTGTCTTTGCGGTCAATGACCGGTCTTCCTTTGAGAATAGCTCCAATAGAAGTCTCTACTAATTTCTTATAAATTTTTGGTAGAAAATATAGCCACTTCTCTCTTTTATGCTCCAGGTGTAGACATGATTCGAACTTTTTATAAAAATCATAACTAGAATATTTAATTATTTCCAATCTGCTTTCTATTTCTTCTCTGATATCTTCTTTTTCGTCTTCTTTTAGTGCATACTGATTTTTTGAAAATTGAATTTTCGCAATTGTAACATATTGCTTTATATTCATTACCACTAAAATATTTCCTTTATCGGACTTCTTTATCACAACATCTTTCCTTTTTAAGATAATAGTACCTGATTTTGTGTATGATTTTCTAAGTTTATAATTAATAAATAATGGTACTTTAGATGTATTGAAGTTTATAGCCTTTTTAAGGTGCGGTTTAAAGTTTGGGATAAAGTTTGTTCCCTTGTACAGAAGCCTCTTCTGAATTAAGTGATTTTGAAAAATCCAAGACTTTCTCCAAATGGCATGAATGCCTCAACCATAAGAATCCATTGTTAGTAAGTTGGTTGGGTAAAAAATAATTAACTAGTTTAAATGAAGGTTGTATTGTTTTAATACTGGATAGTGTTTTAGATGCATTGCAAATTGATGGTGTGAGACAAAAGTTCCTCCACACATTAAGCAGTCATGGTTGCTGTTTTTCTAATTTTTCTATATATCATTACCAATGAATATATGACATTATATTACTTCATTTTAATTCAAATTTGAACAAAATTGGAACTGAAATTAACTGAAAAAATTTGTAGATGTGAAATTCAACCAATCTTAGCTGATGCCAAGATCAAAGCTATTACAAAATTCTATTATGTGTTGTGTACCTTAGCAGTTTCAAGCAGGCCAATTATTAGTAGGTTTCCACGTGAAAACTCAATACCATGTGATTTACTGGTCTCTGTTGAGTTGGTTTTAAATCAAATGGGACTAAATGTGACTGAAACAGTAAAATGCTGTTCGCGCAGAACCTAAATCACTAGATTGAAGGGCTATGGAAAAATATGGAAATGTATGGACATTTTTTTAAAATAGTTTTGGAAATGGAATTAAAATGGAAGAGAATCGTATTTGCATATTCAAGCCAGGGCAGTTATTACTAGAATGGACCCTAGTGTACTTACAGCTTGAAATTAAATGATTAATGCCAACAGAAACAATATTTAATTTGATAACTAGATATGAATATGAATTCTGCATGTGATAAATCAGTACAGAAAAGTAAACGGAGAATTAGTGAAAACGCCGATCTTATCAAATGTCAATTGAAAATAGGTATGGCTTGGCCTTGAGACTTACAATTAAGAACTTGCGGGCTCCCATTTTTGTCGCCAGTGCCCTCAAAATAAAGAATAGCCCATAAAGTCTTTCGCCCGCAGAAGTTTTATGCAGCCCGCCCGTCTATGTTCATGTCAACCTGTATAATCTTTCAGCTTAAAGATAATAGTTAATAAAATCAAACAATAAAAAAAGAAAAATTATCACATGAAAAAGCATGTACAATTCGCAATATAGTACAACTCATTGTTTTTTGTACAATCTTAGCACCAAATTGTACCATTTGTACAGAAGCTTAAAGAAAGTCAAACACGAAAAAAAAATTAGTAAATTCGCCCGCCGTACCTCATCAAGCCCACCGGAAGTCCGCTCGTGCCTCATCAAGAAATCCCGAAGCCCGCGTAAGCCCTCCCGCACAATACTACTTGCAATCATCCTTTGTATAAATCTTTATTGAATCATGAATTCAAGAAACATGTAAAGGTTCCTGAAATCTTGATTTTGAAACATGATCATTACTTGAATGTTTTTGTTGTACTATTCAGTTAAACACTGATTATTGGATTTGCTATTAATAGTATTCTAACATTCTAAAAGCAAATACGGATGCTATGATTAATCGTACATGACTTATTGCTAATTGCGCAAAAACCAAACAATTCACGGAAATTTGCAACCTTCTTAGAAATCAAATTAGTTACCATGTTAGGAAGTTGAACTATGTTATGCAAATATCTAGTTTTTATATATGCGCAAACTAAATCAAACAAGTAGTTCAAATTAGCTAGGTAAGCGTAAACTAATCATTTGAACAAAACTAATACAAAATTTTAACCCTTTGAAAGTTGCTTGCTATATTTCTGCTAGGAAGCATTTATAATAAATTGATTAATTTAGCTCGAAAGAAATAATGTGCGACTCAGACATTGCTGCTTTGGTTGTTGATAATGGCTCTGGTATGTGCAAGGCCGGTTTCGCAGGTGATGATGCTCCAAGAGCAGTCTTCCCATCCATTGTTGGACGTCCTCGTCATCAAGGCATCATGGTTGGAATGGGACAAAAGGAAAGTTATGTAGGAGACGAAGCCCAGGTGAAAAGGGGTATTTTGACCATCAAGTATCCCATTGAGCATGGTATCGTCACTAATTGGGATGATATGGAAAAAATATGGCATCACACATTCTACAATGAGCTCAGAGTTGCTCCTGAGGAACATCCAATTCTATTGACTGAAGCACCCTTGAACCCCAAGGTATGCAAAATATTTCTGTGAAATACTGTATATATTTTACAAAATTTATGGTTCAATTTTTTTCTTTCATTCATTAATTAATTAAAATTGTTTAGGCAAATCGCGAAAAGATGACACAAATCATGTTTGAAACTTTCAACTGTCCTGCAATGTACGTGCAAATTCAAGCTGTCATGTCCCTGTACGCGTCCGGTAGAACAACTGGTATTGTCTTTGACTCCGGTGATGGGGTATCGCATACTGTTCCAATTTATGAGGGATACGCTTTACCGCATGCTATCTTGCGATTGGATTTAGCAGGAAGAGATCTTACAGATTATTTAATGAAAATCTTGATGGATCGAGGATACTCCTTTACTACATCAGCCGAGCGAGAAATTGTAAGAGACATCAAAGAGAAATTGTGCTTTGTTGCGCTTGACTTTGATGAGGAAATGGCTAATGCTGGTATGAATTCTAGCTTAGAAAAGAGCTATGAACTCCCAGATGGTCAAGTAAGTATAAAAATGAACAACAACGCTACAAATTATTCAATATCAATACCTATGATAAACTTTCTATATTATTTGCATTTTTTAGCAAATAATTGAAATCTTTATGAATTTAGGTTATAACTATTGGGTCAGAGCGCTTTAGATGTCCTGAAGCTTTGTTTAAGCCTGCCTTAGTTGGTATGGAAGCGAATGGTATTCACAACACAACATTTAACAGCATCATGAAATGTGATTTGGATATCAGGAAAGATCTTTATGCTAACATCGTCATGTCTGGTGGCAGCACAATGTACCCAAATATTGCTGACCGTATGCAGAAAGAAATGAGTGACTTAGCTCCTCCTACTATGAAAATCAAAATTCATGCTCCTCCAGAAAGGAAATTCTCTGTATGGATTGGAGGCTCTATTGTTGCTTCTTTGGCCACATTCCAAAGCATGTGGATTGGAAAAGAAGAATATGATGAAAGCGGTCCATCAATTGTCCACAGAAAATGCTTTTAGACTTTTGAAATCAAATTGAAACTTTTAAAGCGTTTCTAAATATCTTAAATGTAATTTTGGGTTTTGTAATTAAAAATTTGAATTGAAACACTTATTGTCATATAAAACTTTTATTCTTACGTATGCTGTCTGAAATTGCTTGATCATGTACTATATCAAATACATCATCCATGTAGCGTTGAAAGTAAATGAAATGGTTGGCTGATGTTATAAGTTTGTTCTCAATTATAGTTAAATATATATTTGCAATGGTGAAATTTATTGAATTTGCTATGGCTAAGCCAAATGTTTGCCTATTAAATGTGTTTGTAAATTCCGTTAAGGTATTTTTCGTTGTTGTTTTATTGTGCTATGCTCCACATTGTACTTTTGCGTATTTTTATTTAGTTCAATTGCAGCATCATTGACTTTTCCAGTTGTACATTTGTGTACAGGATGTGAAACTATTCAGATTTTGCTGTTTTAGGATGTTATTAGCAATTTCTTTTGTATTGATGTTGATATTTGCTTCTGGCAATGAACTTAGCATTTTATTTATTTCAGATAATATTCTGTTTACGCTTCCGCACAGTGCTGGAAATGGTCCAAGCTTTAGAATATGTAAATAATAGCTTCTATTCGTTCCTGTTCAATAATATTCAATTTCACATCTCATACTCAAATGAGATTTGATGTAGATTATTCAATCAGATAAATTGCCATTAATTTAGAGGAATTGCGAATAACAGCATAGTTATGGCATAATCGTTAAAAATGGACAGTGAGTGCTCATGGTATGGTCGCAAGTGCCTCCAAATTTAGAAGAATAAAAAATAATCGCCCTAATAATTATTATGTGCATGTATATTTCTTAATCCACCAGTTTTTGAAAGCAAAAACAATTTAATAGTTGCGTTTTTAAAGCACTCATCAAGTGGCCCAAAAGGTTTAGATTTTTAGAGTTTAACAAATAAGCGATCTGCCCTGGTTCGGTCCGGTCCGGTCTCAATCAATATGTTATTAAATAAATACATATGTAGTATACAAATTTGCAACATTGTGAAACGCATTTTCTACTATGTCAACCACATTTGGAAATTGTCTATTCCGGATAGCCATCCGGTTTGTAGTGTATGCAAATATTAACAATTCTTATCATTGAAGCAGTAATGAAGAATAAAGTAAACAATAACTGTTTTAAATTTAATATTTTAGAGGGCAACTGCAAGAGCAATTTGTAATAAGCTACGGAATATATTAAATCTGCTCCAAAAGAACAAATAATGGCTACCATTTCTTTAATATGTCAGTAATACCACAAACTACAAACTGAAGTAAAGTTTTCCATGAATGAATAAAGTAGTGGATACGTTTATATCGTATAGAATACTGTCAAGGATTAGATTAAAAAATGGTGATAAAAGTCCACCTTTGGTACTCCACGTTTAAAAAAATAAAGATTCCTTCCCATTAAAATGCTTCAATTATGAAGATAAGAGTATACACACTTGAAACCTTATAGAGGGCAAGATTTGGTGAAAAAACTGTCAATTATTTTTAGCGTAAAACAGAATGAAAATGTTGACTAAAATGATACGCTACTGGATAACAGTGGCTTTTGTTTGAAAAAATATATGATGTAATTCATTGAAGGTCTTCATTAGTGGACACAACTTGTCAATATCCAAATATAAATTTTGAAAATCTTACTTCACCTTTGTTTGAATTTAAAATCTTTGAAATGTTACTTGCCAAACTAATGAGGCGATAATGATTTGGTTTTGAAAGATTTGTAATTTTTGTTATAAACTTTACAATTGCAGTTAGAAAGCACAATGGAATAAACATGAATTTAAAATACAATGGATAAAAATCATAGATGTCTGTTCGTGATTTCGACCAGATGATGTTGCACTCTTAGTTCTAAAAATGATATTTTTGACTTCTTCAATATTGATTAAAGCATCTGAATTTTGATATGATTAGATAATTTGGGTGCCGGTCGAAATCAGAGTCTTTTGGTTGTCAAATAAGTGGTTAATTAGTATCCTTGCTTCTCAATCAGTTTTTTACCAGAAGACTACTTACTTTAACAAGGATGATAACTTCCAACCAGAAACTATCGCCATGCTCAGGGATTTCAAAATCAATTCCTTTATAGGAATTGCCAAATGATAGTTTTGCTGGAATTTGAATTAACCAATTCCTGATTTTGGGAATTGGATTTAGATTTCAAAAAAATATCAGAATTGAGTTAAGAATTGGCATTCTAATTTGAGTTTAGAACCTCGCCTAATTCGAAAAACTTATTCTTATGTTCGCCTGAAAACCTGATCACACAATTTACGAAGTAGATTATCGATTAATTTATCAAGTGAATGGGAATGCGTTTTGTAAAATATTTAATTATAATATCTAATATTTTTTCAGATATTCTTTATATAGCTTAGGATTTGAATTGCTATTTGATTAATTAGCAGACATGAAGATTTTTTTTCAAATTTACTAATTCGGGAGTCCACCATCTTTTTGGAATAAAAGACGTTGCACGAGTTCTCTGAATACAAAACTATCAATAAAATGTAGGGAAGTATTCTATTTGGATGCACCCATTTACTTTAAAGTCTAGTGAGTTTTCTCTGCAGAATTCAAATAAAGCAACTTACCTTAGAGTAAGATTTACAGACAATCTTGATTTCACTAATTTCCTTAACGATAAGTTTAGCAAACTTGCTAGGTTTAACTCAAACATAGCTGTTACCAGAAATTTATTTCCAAAAACATTCTTTATCAATTATTATCCTGCACATTTATACGGAATAATCAGCTACAAATCAGAACTTGCTTTCGCGAAATACATAATTAAGTGGAAAAATGGATAAATTATCAAATTGGGTTAAGGAAAATATTGCCAATGCTCCTAGGTTTACACATGTCACAAAATTCTATAAAGATTTTGAAATGAGACCTACAAGATATCTCTTGTACATCTCATTTACTTATTTTATTAAATTACTGTTAAGGAAAAATTCTTTATTTTCAAATAACGTAAGTCTCCATTTAAAGTTCAACAGAAGATTGAAAACGTTTACTAAGGTCAATAGAATTAAAAGCAGCTTCGATGCTAACGCTTTTTTCGTAAAAGCAGCGGAACTCTTTAATTAAATGCAATTGCATTTTCGATCATCTTTAATTTCTAAAAAAGTAATAGGCGCATATTGATTAAATAAAAGTGGAATAACGAAGAGCTATTCATCCAACTTTAAAGTACCGTTGCTGATAAATATATTCACATGGTGCTTATCGATATCAGTAATTCTCTGTAGTAGTTTATAGCTGATGATTAATAAATCAGGTTAAACAATACTTTTAGAGATAACAATGAAAGAATTAGGTGATATTGGCTATTACCAAACATTTCTTTAGAATGTGAAGACGTAACTTAAATATGGATATAAATGGGTCTAAGTCATTAAGAAAACTTTATTGGATTATTCTCGAATTTTGGAAACCAAAAAATAAATCAATTTTAGTGCTTCCATTTGTATTATAGATAAAAAACTAGCTGACACTGGAAAATATATATCAAAGCATAATTGCACTGCATCATTGCTTTTATCCCATAAGTAGCTATTTGCAAACAGTTCCTATAATAGTAGTGTGTTGGTGTTCTGAATA
Source organism: Hofstenia miamia (assembly GCA_900660155.1). Lineage (NCBI taxonomy): Eukaryota > Metazoa > Xenacoelomorpha > Acoela > Hofsteniidae > Hofstenia > Hofstenia miamia. The sequence goes on along the minus strand of CABFPE010000116.1, from coordinate 1,097,220 downwards.
ATCATCGTCAGCTGATCAAATAGTTTCACAAACATAAACGTATGCGTGTTGGGTGGCATGTATAATATTCTCAGTTTTGGTAATGCTTGTTTTTTTAGCTATTCTTAAGGGAGTGCTTTTCTTGTACATCACAGTCGGGTTAAAACGTGAGTTTAGAACAACATGATAATTTTAATTTGAAATATCTTTTGTGGTTCTTGCAGGAGAAGAATATCTAGGATATCAATTTGAGTGATTGATTTGGACGTGTAGAATAATACAACAAATAGATTTTAAAACCTATTAGCATTTGAAACAAAAATTGATGCTATTCAAACTATGTTGAATGAAAAATGGGTTGACATCTTCAAAGTTAACACGTCTTACACTAAAAGCTCATACTGGCTATGTCGAGAATTACAATATAGACGGTAAATTCGTTCACTTCAGCTGATGGCCTAGTTTAATTAACCTTGCAGATTTTGATTGAATGGTTGAACTTTTTGAATTTATACAAAAGTTTGGCCTGCAAAACAGGGTGAAAGTAAATAACGCACATGAAGTTATAAATCGAAATGCAAGTTAGAAAGACACATTTTTTTCGGAACATGTTCGATTTTCACAGCTTCAGAGAATGATCTTTATTCGACTTCAGTTTTTGACTTAAGATTGCCAATAGTTATATATAATTTATTCACATATGAATTATTAGGTTTTTTCTTTGCATATACGAACACATTAATTAATGGAATCGTCATCATTCATGGAATTTATATCCATTTAAAAGGAAACAAATTTTCTCTTGATAAAATAGAAAAAACGCATAAAACCAATCTAAAACTATAGTTATTTCTGTAGAAAACTAAAGTGTTAAACATTGAATTTTCTCAAATTCATGATCTTACAAAATTTTCGTAATTTTTTCTCATCGCCATCTCTTTTCATTATTGTGATTTCTTTGTCATATGTGAAATATATTAACTCATGGAATTTATCTGAATACTATCATGAAATATACGAATGACACGTACAAGTGGATTATTTACATATTTATGCATTATTCCTGTTAGAATTTAATGAATGTAATTAATAAATCATTTTTTATTAAATAACTAGCCAGATCTTAGAATTCAGTAAATAATTTGGGCACGATTATTTCTTTATGAGAACGACAAGGATTGCAATTTTGCGCAATTGAGTGTTTGTCATTTATGCTGGAATGTGTTGTCATTAGAATGAAAACAGCATTGTAATAAGTGTGATCATGCAGCACATGTCTCAATACAAGTAGACACATCTGTGGATTTCCTGCCAAAGAAATATTAAGTATATTTCCAAAAGGTAAGTCTAAAGGCCAGAAATAACTACGTTTCAAACAATGTTACATATTTGGCAAAAGGAGACTCACTTTCCATATAGGTACATAGTAGTTAATGAAATAAATTGCTTAGCCATCGCATTGATCCATCTGTAGGCCTTCAATTAGTATCCAAAAGGAAAATAAATGAAACGTGCGATCATGTATTTCTTCTGAGAATTCCATTATTGTGATTGATATATTCAAAAACTTTTGTAACAGCTGCTTTGATATATTCAGAAGTTTGTAGTTTCTGTTGACAAACTCTCCTGTTTTTTATGCGCCAGCTAGAATTGTCACACGAGGTGAAATCTGAACTCATTTCTGGTCATGAAGTCTGACTAAATTTGCCAATGTGTCGTTATCGAAAGACAATGTCTCTGAGCCTAAAGCTGAAATTGCTTTCTTGAAGTTGCCTTCATGGCCAAAGACCTTAGCACCTGCAAAATTTGGACATGGAGCTGGTTTCAATTCGTTGTTTTCCCTGGATTTTTTACATGAGACTTGTGTGACTACGCATTTTTATACCTGTTTTCGTACCGTGGCCTACATCATTCGCCAGTTTTGTGAGATTTGCTATTGCGCATCTATTTTTGGTCCTGTAATGCAATTATATTTGTAAAATTAATCATTAAAAATCAAATTGAATACCGAATTGAGACATATTTTAGCTTGGAAAATATAGCAACATTTGAAATAAAATGCAACATAGACTCAACTATTAATTCAAACTGGTCCGGTAAAGTGTTTTAATTTTTTGTCCCGTTCTTGCAGGACTCTAATGTTGCGAATACATTTATGACTCTGTTGTGTTGTGTTGTGTGACACAACAGTCTTTTTCGGTTGTGTTGGTTGGAACATCTTTGCAAATCCTGAAATTTCTTTAAAAGATCAACGACATAATATGTAGTAGTGAAATGTCTGACAAAACCTTCCTGACAAGCCTTGCTCATAATTTATTATTTGATTTTCTCACTGATGTATTAACATTACAAATTTCGTACGCAAGAAATTGAAGATAATATTTCTCAGAATGCTACATGAACCATGGACATCTAGATATTATCTAGATAATATCTAGATGTCCATGCATGAACCTAAGAGAATTGGTGCAAATTCAATACTTCAACAAGTGAAAATGCAACTGTAAACAGTATCGTTAAAAATTACCATTTTACGTTAACATGACAGTAAGCCAAATCTTTGACATCCACTTGAACTTAATTCGCAAATAAATATTAATTGGGAAGTTTACCAGAAAAATAGTGTACCTACTCGTGTTCCAAGACTAGTTAAGCTTCAACTAGCTCGTTAAAAGAAGCATAGTACTTGAAATATAACTCTGAACTTCTTTGAATGTCCAAAATGCACTACTATGTTACTCAAGAATTGTAACGATATGAAATAAACACAGTGAGTCTTTCTTGTGCAAAATATAATTTCTTTTTGTGCAAAATTGATCTCTCTTGTACAAATTTGAAAGTGAAAAGGTGTAGCGAAAACCCTGATTTTATCAATTGAGAATGGGCATGGCTTGGCATTGAGGGCTAACAACCGTCTTTATTGAATTCAAACTTAACTCATCTTTTGTTCATGTGAGATGTATACATTATAATTCAAACAAGAATTTGTAAGAGACTAAAAGTCTGCGGAAATTGCAGTTTTCAAACATTTTCATTACTTGAATGTTTTTGTTGTACTATCTAGTTAAACACTGATTATTGGATTTGCTATTAATATTTTCAGATTGGGCCCGTTTCTGACATTTAACATTCGTTCCTAATTCTTACTCCATTCCCTTAACTGCATTTAGGCAATTTTTTTAAAATATAATATAATTATCTAAAGAAAGTTTGCGATTGATTTGAGTTTACTCCATAAGTTTTTCGATATATCATTACCATGAATATATGACTTTACATTACTTCATTATAATTCAATTTTGAACAAAATTGTAACTGAAAGTAACTGAAAAAATTTCTAGATGTGAAATTCAAATAATCTTAGCAGATGCCAAGATCAAAACTATTACAAAATTCTATTATGTGTACCCTGGCAATTTCAATCAGGTCAATTATTACACATGTATGAACTGAATTGTAATTTCTGTAAGAAATATAGGCAATTTAAGGAACTATTAGTAGGTTTCCACGTGAAAACTCAATACCATGTGATTTACTGGTCTCCGTTGAGTTGGTTTTAAATCAAATGGGACTAAATGTGACTGAAACAGTAAAATGCTCTTCCCGCAGAACCTAAATCACTAGGTTGAAGGGCTATGGAGAAATATGGAAATTTATGGAAATATATGGACATTTTTTTAAAATAGTTTTGGAAATGGAATTAAAATGGAAGAGAATCGTAATTGCATATTCAAGCCAGGGCAGTTATTACTAGAATGGACCCTAGTGTACTTACAGCCTGAAATTAAATGATTAATGCCAACAGAAACAATATTTAATTTGATAACTAGATATGAATATGAATTCTGCATGTGATAAATCAGTACAGAAAAGTAAACGGAGAAATAATGAAGACGCCGATCTTATCAAATGTCAATTGAAAATAGGTATGGCTTGGCCTTGAGACTTACAATTAGGAACTTTTTTGTCGCCAGTGCCTCAGGAGTTTTATGCAGCCCGCCCGTCTATGTTCATGTCAACCTGTATAATCTTTCAGCTTAAAGATAATAGTTAATAAAATCAAACAATAAAAAAAGAAAAATTATCACATGAAAAAGCCTGTACAATTGACAATATAGTACAAATCATTGTTTTTTGTACAATCTTAGCACCAAATTGCACCATTTGTACAGAAGCTTAAAGAAAGTCAAACACGAAAAAGAAAATTTAGTAAATTCGCCCGCCGTACCTCATCAAGCCCACCGGAAGCCCGCTCGTACCCCGCGTAAGCCCTCCCGCACAATACTACTTGCAATCATCCTTTGTATAAATCTTTATTGAATCATGAATTCAAGAAACATGTAAAGGTTCCTGAAATCTTGATTTTGAAACATGATCATTACTTGAATGTTTTTGTTGTACTATTCAGTTAAACACTGATTATTGGATTTGCTATTAATAGTATTCTAACATTCTAAAAGCAAATACGGATGCTATGATTAATCGTACATGACTTATTGCTAATTGCGCAAAAACCAAACAATTCACGGAAATTTGCAACCTTCTTAGAAATCAAATTAGTTACCATGTTAGGAAGTTGAACTATGTTATGCAAATATCTAGTTTTTATATATGCGCAAACTAAATCAAACAAGTAGTTCAAATTAGCTAGGTAAGCGTAAACTAATCATTTGAACAAAACTAATAAAAAAATTTTTAACCCTTTGAAAGTTGCTTGCTATATTTCTGCTAGGAAGCATTTATAATAAATTGATTAATTTAGCTCGAAAGAAATAATGTGCGACTCAGACATTGCTGCTTTGGTTGTTGATAATGGCTCTGGTATGTGCAAGGCCGGTTTCGCAGGTGATGATGCTCCAAGAGCAGTCTTCCCATCCATTGTTGGACGTCCTCGTCATCAAGGCATCATGGTTGGAATGGGACAAAAGGAAAGTTATGTAGGAGACGAAGCCCAGGTGAAAAGGGGTATTTTGACCATCAAGTATCCCATTGAGCATGGTATCGTCACTAATTGGGATGATATGGAAAAAATATGGCATCACACATTCTACAATGAGCTCAGAGTTGCTCCTGAGGAACATCCAATTCTATTGACTGAAGCACCCTTGAACCCCAAGGTATGCAATTCAATTTTTCTGTGAAATACTGCACATATTTTACAAAATTTATGGTTTATTTTTTTAATTAATCAAATTGTTTAGGCAAATCGCGAAAAGATGACACAAATCATGTTTGAAACTTTCAACTGTCCTGCAATGTACGTGCAAATTCAAGCTGTCATGTCCCTGTACGCGTCCGGTAGAACAACTGGTATTGTCTTTGACTCCGGTGATGGGGTATCGCATACTGTTCCAATTTATGAGGGATACGCTTTACCGCATGCTATCTTGCGATTGGATTTAGCAGGAAGAGATCTTACAGATTATTTAATGAAAATCTTGATGGATCGAGGATACTCCTTTACTACATCAGCCGAGCGAGAAATTGTAAGAGACATCAAAGAGAAATTGTGCTTTGTTGCGCTTGACTTTGATGAGGAAATGGCTAATGCTGGTATGAATTCTAGCTTAGAAAAGAGCTATGAACTCCCAGATGGTCAAGTAAGTATAAAAATGAACAACAACGCTACAAATTATTCAATATCAATACCTATGATAAACTTTCTATATTATTTGCATTTTTTAGCAAATAATTGAAATCTTTATGAATTTAGGTTATAACTATTGGGTCAGAGCGCTTTAGATGTCCTGAAGCTTTGTTTAAGCCTGCCTTAGTTGGTATGGAAGCGAATGGTATTCACAACACAACATTTAACAGCATCATGAAGTGTGATTTGGATATCAGGAAAGATTTGTATGCTAACATCGTCATGTCTGGTGGCAGCACAATGTACCCAAATATTGCTGACCGTATGCAGAAAGAAATGAGTGACTTAGCTCCTCCTACTATGAAAATCAAAATTCATGCTCCTCCAGAAAGGAAATACTCTGTATGGATTGGAGGCTCTATTGTTGCTTCTTTGGCTACATTCCAAAGCATGTGGATTGGAAAAGAAGAATATGATGAAAGCGGTCCATCAATTGTCCACAGAAAATGCTTTTAGGTTTTTGCAATCCAATTATAGTTTCTAAACATTTTAAAAGTAATTTTGTTGTTGTAAATACAAATTTGATCTTGCAACGCTGAATTGAAACAAATATTGTCATTTAAAATAAAATATGCTCTCAAAATTGAATTTTTAAGTCAAAGCTTTGACTGTATCAACCGCACAATTTTACTCTAAGCATTTATTAAGTGTAATGGCATTCAGCTGCCTCCATGGTTTAGTGTTTTGCAATAGAAGAGTCATTGTTTTCTAGTGTTCGTTGTGACATAAGCAAAGAAAAATTTATAATGATGTTCAATATGAGAGGAAAGTCAATGAAGTAAAAATAACTTTTCAGTCAAAAACATTGCTAAATTTGTTGACATTAAAGCCGCGAATTTTTGAAATACTTAGTGTGGTTATAGAATCAAAATTTCATTTTAAGCCAAAATAAAGATAAAATTGTTTATTTACTTAGTAAATTTGTATTTTTTTTGTGAAAATGATTGTCAAATTTTTAAGCTAAACTAAGGAATCATCATTTTTCTTTTGAACACCATAAGCATTGTTTTGTCATCTGTAACCAGTACTTTATCATGTTTTAAAAAATAAATGCTCAGCCCTTTACATCAAAAATTTCATTTTTAGGTCAAAACCTTAAGTATTACAAGCATGAATGAGCCGAATAATTTTAAAAATGTCAATTTTGCAAACGTAGTATGTCTAGTTTATATTTTTAATTATCTGTCTGCATGAGTATTAAAACCATATTTTATACTTTTTATAATGATTTGTTAATTCTTTTATTTTTACAAATAAAATTATTAGCATTTGTAAAAGATTAAAAAACATAAAAGTACACGAATTCATTTGGTTGTAGAAATCTTTATGCTAATCTCGGTTTCGTAAATGTAATGTCTTTGAGGATTTAAGCTGTACGTTTGTTATATTTTATTGAATTGTTCTAAAATTTGCCAACTAATAGGATCTTCGTTTTTCTAATGAAATTTTAATAGATTCTTTAAATATACTGAAATTTGGTTCTTCTGTTACATCTGGATGGAGTTGGTTCCATTAACCCTATATGAACCATGTGCGTTCCTCAGCGACATTAGAAAAACATTGATGTTATAAATATAATCAGAATGTTTTTTTCACGTGGTTATTAAATGAACGGGACACAACCGTGGCTACACAAGACGAGTGCAGTTATTCGTATTGTTTCGTTCAAACTCTTGTCACGTGGTCTACTTCTCAGATGTAAACAAATGCATAAAAACCAGATGCAAAATAAATTGGTCCATATAGGGTTAATCAATTGTAAGTGGGAAACGATTTCTCTTATTTTTATTCTAAATTTTATTTTAAGATAAGCCTTAGTTCGATTTTAGAAATAGGATTGACGAAACATTGAGTTTATAAACTGGATGGAACTACTGTCCCGGCCACCAACTAACATTTTCTTAGTCAGCATTAATAATGACTGTATATGGTTAGGTGAGGCATGTAGTTACATTTAGTTCATGTACCTTAAGACATTTATATTTCCATTGCATTTGTACTTGATCTGAGATGCCTGATTATATAAACAAAATAAAATAGTTTGCCACTGCACATCTTAGATCACACTCATAATCGTAATTGTTCATACCACGACTCTAATTCCACACCTATATTACGTGATGGCTAACTTTCTTAACCGAAAAGTACCATACCAGTTTTATCCTCTGAATGTTAAAAATCAATCAGTGTAATGAAGAAAATAAAAAAAATTCCTGTGAAATGAATGAATACCAAGCGGCTGTAGGACTTGCTGATCCTATCAGTTTATACAGACAAGGTAGGTGAAGACTATGGATAACGATAGAATTATTGCCAAATTTGTTGAGATACATAGCAACACCCGAGTTCTTTGCTATTCTGTTGTACTTCGTGTTGGTTTTTATTTATGCATGTAAATATTAAGTATCTTTGCAACAGATAAATGTGTAGTAATGACATTTTCAATATTACGTCAAAATTTATTACTATCAGATCAAACGAGAGGGAGACAGTAGGATTGGCAATTGCTAAGAATGTGAAAAGCAGAAGTTTGGAAATACTGCTAATGGGAAGTCTAGAAATACATGTTCAAAATTTGCATTTTGGAAAACACTAGTGCATTTAAATTAGAAATCATTGGTGACAAATTGGTATGTGCCACTGGGTCAATTTGGGGATGGAAGATGTTGAAGCTGCTGCACTTGAAGAGCATTGGCACGTCGTTTATCACTCAATTTTTAGCAGTGATCAGAAAATCCTGCACGTTTACATTAAATGTCTTTTTTTATTAAAAATCCAATATTTATAAAAAAAACATTACAATAAAATCCCCTAACAAACAATCACCTACAATTTTAAAAAAATTCATTAAGAATTAGCTCTGTGCAAACATGTACTGCAGTTTTAGAGATATATCGGTGGAGGAATCCATTAAAAGACAAATTTTGAATGCATAGGGTTAATCCAACATAATATAAATTTTTAAGATCATTTACAAATATTCATCTCATCATTATCAAACAAACTACAGTATTGAGTTTAGTAGGTTATGAATTACCCTCAATATACGTTTTCGTATTTAGATTATGGTATGGTCTGTGACAGATTTAAATTTTTAATAAATACCTGTTATTTAATGTACAAAAATGTGTTTTCAAAACTGAAAAATATTAAAATACCGCCTAACTGCATTTAAAACAGCATCATAGCAAAAGGATAAATGACTGCATAAATTAACTCCGTTTAATGTTTTAAAAATTTGAAATAGTTACACAAAGAGTTCATAAATATCTTTAAAAAACTATATTTTTATCTCAGGAAATGTCCACATAACTGAAAAAACACTTTCTAAAGCATTTTTAAATCAACTGCTTTATATTTAAAAAATTATTGAAGTTTCTATATAAAAAAAGTTTGCACGCACAATTGCGCTTTGTACACTTTTTTAAAAATTCTCTTATAATCTTCAAAAATGCACGCACACCTAAATATACAGTTCGGAAATGACTAGGACATTCGAAAAAGTCTATTTAGAACAAATGTGACCTTCAACATTTTACGCGCGTATTTTTAATCGCGAATTTTTATTATGCTGTTGTTACTCCTTGCACATCAGGCAAATTTACCACTATTAATAGACACATAAATATATTAAATGGCATCGACGTAGCTAGTTATGTATTAGTAGTACATAATAATTATAACATATATGAGAATATCAATTGATAAAGACTGCTCATTTAGCAGACATACAAGAAAAAGCTTTGTCAATGCACCTAGGCATGTTGAGTTCTATGAATTGCTGAGCTTAGCGTTGGCAAATTGGAATAAAATTGAAACTGGTTATTGTTAACTTACTAGGCTAGGAACTCACCATTATATTACTAGTATCCTGCTAAAATACTCTGATGTCCTGCATTACGCATAATTATTTGGAGATCTGTCTATCAACTACGTGCCTGTTAGTAGTTAATTGTTTGTAAGTAAGCTAAAATTTGATTACTAGTAAGTATGTTTACTAGAAAGTAGCAACCAGCCAACCCTAGTTGAGCTGTACCAATAAACGAAAAATCTGGTTTAAAAATTCATTATAAAGTAAGTCAAGCCTTCTCGCGTTTTTAAGTTATAATTTCTAACATAATTGTTGAAATAAATGTTTTTGATAAGTATGTGTTTGTACAACGCGAAAGTATGTGTGTATTTTGTGTACAAAGCACAAGGCTGCGGATCATGCTAACTTTTTTCTCTCAAATTGTTATAATTATATTTCCATAATTTAACAGTTGCAAAAGTGCATTGTTTTCGAGAAATTTTTATCTGAAAATTAATAAGGTGTACAAAGCGCAAGCTAGCGGGTTCTTAAATTGTAAAAAGCGCAAGTAGGAGTTTATATATATATATATATATATATATATATATT